>JAAAKL020018130.1:0-10350 GCA_010016065.2 Carybdea cf. marsupialis auct. non (Linnaeus, 1758)
AGATGATTTAATAGCATCACTAAAACGTAGCTGGCACTGCCAGGCAGTAGCTGCTTGGGATAGCTTTGCATCACCTTGGGTTCCTACCTCTTATAAAGTTGCTCTTGCAACTTTGGCAAGGAACAACATGTAACTGTTCATTGTCAAATAAGGCTGAGCAAAAAACATTAATCTGGGAGCCAGAAATAAATTCCTGCTCTCACTTATACAATTCAATCTCTATCTGGAATAAAAAGTCACCAAGCACTTCGGAAACTGGTTAGATTGACTCAAATTGGCAGCAGACAATTCCACCATTAAGAAATACAGGCAGCACTATTCTACTTGCAGGAACTATGGGACAAGTACAAAACTTTTCAAAAGGGCAAATGAGAAATAACTACAAAGCTGAATCAATAAAAAGGAGAAAAAAGTCTATAAATTAGTATTATGAGAGGAACCCTTTTGTTTCCAGTGAAATAAAAATATAGACATTAGACCTACTCTTTGCTACCTAGAAAATGTCATTGCTAACTACTGTAGAAACAGATGTAAACAAACAGACCAAATCAGAATTCTTGATTTACTGGTATTTCTGACATCACAAAATATGGCAGGAAAACGTGGACAATTAAAAACAATACAAGTTTTTTAATATGTTAAAGACGAAGCACCATATACTTAGAATAATTGAAGGAATCTGATGGTGGCAGCACGTCACGAACAAGGAGCAACGTGAGCGGACACAACAGTTTTAACCGCTCAAAGAAGAGTGCAATGGTATGGACATATCCTGCGCCTGCCTCCGAGTCATCCTACCCGCACGGCCCTGGATTTGAGTCCGTCTGCAGCAGGATGGAGACGCCCACGAGGCGCACCTCGCACTCGATGGCTTGATGTCGCCGCCAAAGATCTGCGATCCTATGGAGTGCCTCTTTCTCAAGCGGAGCAGCTCCCTGCCAATCGTCAGCACTGGCGAGCACTTCAAGTTTCAAGTTGGCCCTACGCATCGCACGGTGCTCGAGGATTAGTGAGTGTGTGAGTGACCATATCAACGGGACAGATAGTGTAACAAAAGAAAGTGAGCAAGAGGACCCTTGCAATTCAGAGAGACTTACGATGAGGTAATCAATCAGATACCAGAAGCATTAATTCAGATAGCACTACATTACGAAACAATTGCCCTAGTGCTACAACCTAACCAAATTTAAAATTTTTCGACCACAGTCGAGGGCGAACTGAAGACTCCCTTTTCAAATGGCTTTTGCCCGAGGGCTGGAAGGGGTGCCACTCCTCTTCCTGGTGTTTCCACAATTTGACCCCAGTATGAACTTGTTCCCATTTGTAACCCAAGAAGGATAACCTGCTGGGGTGGCGGCCACCTTGATGGTTCAGCTTATAAATTGATGAAACAGGCAAATTTTCAAATTGCCCTGAGTGGCATTTGAACCTAGAACCTTCAGCACTCAAAGCTGCAGATGGAACCAGAGGCATCATGCCAATAACCTAAATTCAGAGCTTGAAATACTTTTTGGGCAATTCTCATAGAGATGACAAAATATATGTGAACATATTCAACATGTTTCCTAGTAGTCCCATCCCTCTCTACAAATATCGTCTCCAAAAACCAAACATTACATTTACGTTAAAAAGGAGAGTAGTTTGGAAAAGCTTATCAACAAAAATGAATGAGGCTATGCTAAAGCATAATGGACATTGGCCTGGCATATAAAACATTATAAAGCATTAGCAAAACAAGAGCGCATGGCCAACAAAGGGCATATACTACAAAACACATTCTAAAACAACTAACCAGATTGCCATTTGTAGCAGTATACATTCCTCAGTTGATGTGATCTTTAATGTATCACTTGACAAGAAACCCTTAGGTAAGAAAATAAGATAAACATTTCATGGTACAAACACAAACTATAATGTAGTACTAGTAGTAACAGAAGTTACAAGAAAGATTTGTTTTCCTCTGAAATCCTCTTGGCTTCCAAAAAAGGTTGTGAGGTATTATCAGCTCTGGTAATTAAATATATACCATTTTCTGATAAGGTTGAGCGATCAAGCAATGACGAGCTTGCCCTCAGTACCTGTGGGTCAGCAATTACGTGATCAGCAATGAACAATCTTGTCAACATTTCCAGTCTACTTTAAGGTAAAATTCCTTCACTCTCCACTAAACGTACTCAAAGATATGATAGGAATTATAAAACAGGTATTTCTGTAGAATGGGGTAGTGTACAAGACAACACATTTCAACAACCTGCATGCTCATTGCAACTAGCCAGCTTTATAAGATTCTGCCCAAATAGATTTTGGTACAAAAAATTTCATATTTGTTCAACCAAAACACATTGATAAAAGATAACACCAAATGTCTTTTAGTACCAACCGCCTAGTGTGAACTTAAATAACTGTCTAACATATAAAGTACGGAGCTGTAGTATTTTGAAAGTCTACAAAATGATAGAATCTATGCCAGAAAAGAAATGACACATTTGGCTGAAGATTTTATACGTCACATTTCAAGTAAGATAACAAGAAGAGTAATAGACTCAACAAGATAATTTTGCTTACAAGACTGTAAGAATGTAATGTACAAAACACAGAATGGAACAAATTACATCAGTCAACTATCCTGAACTATCCAATGGTGATTAAACACCATATTTTTATCACATAATGCAGTTGGACAACCTTCAAGCTTTCATTACTTACGATCTTCTCTGAATTCTGACAAAATCTTGTAAATACAACACCATTCTCAATAATCTTCTTTTCAAGCTTAAAGTTATATTTCTCTCCCACAAAATTTATATCTGTTGAAGAAAATACAACATGATTATTAAAAGTGACATACTTTTCATTGAAATTCAATGCAAATTGTTATGTCACAGTGGGTGATAGCATAATTTAGATATTTTCATCAATTAGATGAGCAGTATGGAATCATTTCCTGAACTGGAGTCACAGGTGTGTGAGGATATTGAGTAATGCTGGGTTGACTTTGACTTGTCAGAGGTCATTGTGCAACTTGTTTAATCAAAAAGATTACACACAGGTTCAAAAAACTTCACTTCAAAACCTTCCATGCGTTTTTATTTATTTGTTTTTATTTTGTCTCATATGCCATTTGTGTAAAAGCTATAAAATAAGCAGCCAAATTTTCTTGACAATTATTAATTTTTTGCCTACATTTTGGTGTATTTTTCTTATTCAGATAGAAGGCTTATTGGGCTACAGTGGTCTAGTGTATACCATTCTTGCCTTCCGTTCAAGAGGTTCAAGGCTCAAATCCCAGAAGGGCCATTGGTGACACTACGAAGGGTTTTTTGTCTTAAAATGCTCTATGCTCCAACAAGTCCCATATACATGGGCACCGCCCTAGCCCTTGCAATGGGGAGTGCATGGCATTAAAACCACATCATCATCATCACATAATAGGCTTATGAACTGATTACCAGTTGGGGGGTTGAGAATAGAAGCTGAGATGCTACACTGGTGAGCATGATGATCAAACCTTGAAGGATTGGAGAACAGATGCAGCAAGGGCAGAAAATGCTCAGAAGCTGGAGGCAAAAGTGGCATTAGACTTTCTGCTACATTACATGGATGGGTGTGAATTCACTGTATTGCCAAAGTCTTAGTTCTTAACATTTGCTGGGGACACCTTCTGCCCCTACCTACTTGGATGTCATATTCATTTATGTTATGTCAATCCAGACAAATTTCTTTTAATCTCAACTGTTAATGTAGTAGGCTTACAGTATGCCATAGCCCCCTGATTCCTTTTATCAGGGGGCTATGGAGAGTACTATTGATTGTAGGGCATAAAATATAAAGCCCAACCTCCTTACAATGTGTCAAATTTACTTTATTAGTGTTGCACCTATTTTTTCACAAGACCATGACTATGTTTAATGTTTGTTGTGTTAGGGGCAAGGCAGCAGTCGGGCATATCAGGAAACATCAAGACACAGGGCATGGTTAGCTTTGTGCACTGACTTTTATACTACCGTATTTTTCTTTTTTCTCTCCATTTAATGTCTTTTTTCCCATACATGAGGTTTGACAGTGCCATATACATGGGACTTGTTACTGGAGCATAGACCACTTTAAGACCAGATGCCCTTCCTGACATTACCAATGGCCCTTTTGGGATTTGAACCCTGACCCTCTTGATCTAAAGGACAGGAACTTATCCACTAGACCACAGTGGCCACTTGACACTCAATACAATTGAACACAAAAAACGACTGTCATTTCTGGTTTTTTCAAATCCTCAATAAGAGGAATACTAATGTCTGTAAAATAGCAGGAAATTTATGATCTGGGTCTCTGTTACAAACAACCATCATCAATTGTTTCTGACTTCATGTAAACACACTTTACCTATCACTGTTTTAAAAGGGGTTACCTTCCATTAGGCTTAAAAACTCCAGGCTTAACCTCTGGAACAATGTGTTGTCCTTATATTTCACAAGCTAGAAAGGAAGAAAAGGAAAATAAGAGTGAATGCACAGTAAAATTACCATATATATATACTCTCTAATTGGGGAATCCATATTGATTGAATTAAATGTTACATAACTTATAACTTAACTAGGTGAGCTATACAGATTTAAGGTAAGTCAGTAATATTTGTTACCAAACATAAATATCATTAGTATCTTTTACAACTGTTTTTATGTCAATTGGGCAAGTTAGCCCAAGAATGAGATTCCAGTTAAATAAAAGATACATGAGTCAAGTCATTACAGATCTGTTATTTGATTGGGAAAATCCATGATTAGAAGACTCTGTTTCTTAACATCACTTGCCCTGCCTCCTTGGGTCAGCCTGGTCAGTTAGGGCAACTTTCTTTATAAAACAAAAGTTAAAATTTAAAGATGTCAAAACATCATTAAAGTTAGCATAAGGGTGTACGCAGTAACCATCTTCCACCAGCTATCAAATGACAGAATTACTGCCACATAAATCCACACAACATTATGCCCACTAATGACGCCTGTGAACTAAGAATGAATGGGTAACATTAGATTCAATTCTATTTCAAACAATATTCTACTTAAAAGAGAATGCATCTTACCTGCATTATTGCAATGAGAATTTCCAATGTCTTTGAATGTAGAGGAAGACATCCAGGTGAAGTAAGGATATGCAGTAAATGTGAAATGACCCATGTTGTAAAAACTAGTGGAGAAGAAAGAGCTCTGATACCTATCTGTTATTATAGCCGTAAGTAACTGCAAGCAGTCCTGCCATTTCAACAGTAAAGTAGCTAGTTTAAGTTCATTTAAGAATAATTTAAGTATAATACAAGAAGACAGGTAACATGTCAACAGCAAGGAAAGTATAATATGACAAGAATCATTGATGTATGTTATGCACAGAATTGAGCCAGTGATTTCTATTCCAGAAGCTTGTATTCCACCTGTAATGATAAGCCTGCAGCTCCACTTCATTTTTAAAATTTTCCCAATAAAGTACTCAGATGACCCATGAAGATTGACTAATCTTGTATTTTTATATCTAAGCCATGCTAAATTTGATTTTTGGAATAGTATATACATAATACACATGGTTCTGGCACAGAGTATTCTTCAAGGGACTCCTAAGGACATCCTGTTGTGACATTGAAACAGTTAACTCAATACAATTGATGATATTCTCAAACAGCCTTCTTGTTTACGTTATCAAGTGAATCTGTCCCATGCTTCAAGAGTTGAGAATAGTTTTGACTTGCAGCAAATGTTTTAATTATATCACAAGACATGGGTATATTCCCTATAGCAGAACAAAACACCGTGCTTAAGGCAAAAGGGTTTGCAACTATCATAGGATATAACTATGGCTTGAAGCTTCACCCTTGAACCAAAAAGTATTCGTCTTAAGCATTCAGACTCATTGAATAAAATTTGATCTAAACCTTGAGATCATTTTACCTACCTGTTGGACTAGAATAATACATTTCATTGTCATTGGATCCTTTGTGGGTAGTTGGTGATCGATCATAACTTGCATTATAAGTAACAAAGCACTGTGGTAGAACACATACACAATGGTGTACAAATTGCAAGACAACAAATGGCTGACTAGTTCCTTCTGCATCTTTGAGTAGTTGCTGTTGCACTAAAAAATGAGAAAAAAGACCATAAGAATTTAACATGATATTTTGAAGTCACTGCACAGTGTCATAAACACATCCTTCAGAAATAAAATCATTATGATAACAAAAACAGACATAGATACTTAACCTTAACAGAAAATGGCAACCTATAGCTCCATACAACATTCATCAAGAAAATACTTAAAACAACAAGTATATTAATGCTTTATACATATAATATAATATACATACTATATAATAGGCTTCATTTGTACATGCAAATGATCTCCAGATTCTTTTACATGCATAGAGCCTTGATGAACAAAAGGGGCTGATTTGAATTACTTGTGCCCATAGCTATTCAAATTTTAATAGTATAAGCAAACGTAAGTCACAATTCCCTTCTTAGTCTGACAATTACATGTTAAACTGTCTCTGGCCTTAGAGTAAAGCAATAATTAAGTAGGTATAAATTATCTCACCACACTGTTGCCTGTTGACAGAACTTTCACATTAGGCTGCTTATTATCAACTTGCAGGAAGTCTTGTATGATTGCAGTTATTACCACATCTCATTGAAGGCTCTGAGTTTTATTAGTGTTTTATTCTGATACTTTCATGCCTGGTTTGCAAAGATTTTCTTAAAGGCAAGAGCAATTTTGTTTACAGTGTAAAGAGTTGGTACTGCTGTGGATTCTGTCTGCATTGGTTCACAACACATGTAAACCTACTTCCAGAGAATCCATTTAAATATTTTATTAAAAAAGTGGGTTACCCTCTTTTCTGAATCTTTTTTCCAGAATGTGTCCCAAAGAAAGGCCTCTTTAGGCTTGACCCCACAAATAGGCCTACACATGGCCTGTGTTTTGCTGATCAAAATCCCAACTACTAAAGTATGAGGGTGCCTTGTTGTTTGAGTATCTCTGCTCTAAAACATCCTGAAACAGTTTAAAATATTCATACACAACCCTCAAATTATTAGAAAATAAAAAACGACAAGCTTGCTTTTCTATAGCCTTTATGGATGGCTATGTCCTAACCTTGTTTGTTTACCAATTTTGACCGACTTCTGGTCTGATACTGGGAGGTGGAGCAATGGGCCAAATCTAGAGTGATGTATTTTACTTGTTACTCCATTTGAACACAGTGGGACAATACTAAAATGCAACTTACCAATTTGTGAATTGCCAAGCAAATTCTTCATGCATTCAAATATCATTCTTCTTGTTTCTTTGATTGAAGTGTCATGCTCTTGTGTACTAACACTAGATAAAAAAGCAAAGAGCGAACTAGAGGCAAAGCCATTTTAAAGATCAATATCAACATGAGTATCTCAGATGACAATCTAATGTTAAAGAAGAAAAGAAAGAAAGAAGAAAAGAAAGAAAATGGAAGCAAAGAGAGGAAAATGAAGCAGAAAGTAAATAAAGGCAGGAATAGAGATCTTATAAAAGGGAGAAATTGAAGTAAAAAGAAAACTGTAATGAAAAAGAGAGAAAGAAAAGGGAAAATGAGAAAGGGACAATAGGAAAGAATAAAGAATGAAAATTCTTCTGTATAAACTGCAAGTGAAAGCAAGCAAGCAGTAAAAATGTATGCTACCTTCCAACTGTCCTTTTACTTAAGTCCATCAAAGTAGGGAAAAGTGCTATGTTTAAGCTGCTTTGTGAAGAACCTTCCATGTTAATGTATGTCTCCAGTATTATCATATATCTGATAAATCCTTCCTTTTTTCCAGGTTACATGATGAAATTGAATGTATAAAGGACCTAGGCCTCCTAAAACTGTTCAGTGTATTGATAAGATCATCTACAATAAAAAGAGTATAGTGGGACATTTGTTACATAATGTTCACCAAATCATCTTGCCATGGCAAAGCAACTAACTGTAAAAAGGTTTACATTTAAAGGTTAATCTGTACTGTACTGGGGATATAGGGGATGCAAAATTATTTTTTTAACCCAATATGTAGCAAAGCAGTCAAAACAAAATGTATCTAAAATCTAAGGTACTTCTAAAGTTAGTTGATAAACATTTTCCTAAACACTCACTTTTAATAAGCACATAAGTGAACTATTCTTCCATTACTAACTTTAAAAGTATTATCAATCATCATAACTTGAACATAAATGTTCAACTATATCATTCTATTTGTGAAGTTGATAACCCTTGGGCATCAGACATGTCGGTAACAAGTATACCTGTAACAAAAAGGACATTGGTCCTAATAGTCCTAAACTTAAGAACTGTGATATATTACATTATATATATTGTAATGTTACATTATATTTATAGCATTCATGTTTATTGAGTTATTATATATATACATATATATTATATATATCAACAATAAATTTGCAGATAGATTTATATATAATGTAGCTACTGTTTTGCTGTTTGTGTTCTTGCCATTATGCTTGCAGCACAGCCACAGAGTGTTGACGTGAAAATCTTAGTTATAAGGAAAGTTGGACAAGAGAAGAAGATATTCAAATGTCGCTGAAAATGTGCTTCTAATAGATATATAAGCTCCGGGCCAAGTGTGCAAGCTGGAATGCAACAGACAACTTATGACCATTGCATGTAACGTACGGTAAATTGCAAACAATAATGAAAATTCTTATGAAAGATGAAATAACTTTGACAGCTTCCAAGAGGGACATGAGTTTCATTGGACCCTTCTAAAGTTATATTTCCAGCTCCTAAGATTACCTCCATATGCTGAAATCAAACATCCTTTATAAAACAATGATGTCTCGATCTCCCATGGCCAATATGGCCCTGGTTTGGAATTGGAATTGTGTAGTTGTGTATAGGTGGTTGGTTGCGGATAAACTACACTTTTATCCCCAAAAGGTCTGTCATCACGAGAAACTTTGAAGTGAACTGTTGTGCTATTCTACCAAAATACGCACCTTGTCGACAAGTTTGGCTACTGAACTTTTTCCACTTATGTTCTCTGAGTTTTTCTTATCCTTCCCTTATTTCATTTATTGGGAATTCGAAAACAGTAAACTTCGCGCCAATTATAATCTCAGTTCCAAGAAGGGGCGAAACATAGGGATCCGAACATTTACGACGCAAAACTACGATGCCAGCACAGTCACATGGAGACTCTGATGCGCGGAGACACGGATGACCATGGCCTACTGGTCCCTCGACAGCTTTTGGCCAGATATACTTATCTTAAAGAGTAGTGTGAATACTAATGCACGATTTATTCAAGTACAGGGCTGTAAGAAAGATTCTAAACAGTATGTGATGGAGTGGTTGGGGCGCCGTTGTCTAAACAAACCAAATCTATTCCGTGGATTCCTACATAACAATTGCTTGACAAATAGTCAGACAACGTGTCCCTACTTCCACAGTCTTGTATGAATGTTTTAGTTACCAATTTAAATACTTTCAGCATACTCTATATTGGATAAACTGATTTATTCCATTTGTATCATGATGATTATGTCAGTTTGCTTCTATTGTCGAGCGTGGTATTTGAATTGCCATTTTGTCACGGATTGATCTTGAGCGTTATTGAAGTCGAATAAGGTAGTCGGATCGTGATGCTTGAAAAATTTAATGTGCGTAATTATCTATTCGCAATTTTCCTTACTTGATGTAGTCTCCAGGGGAAAAAAGCGAAGAGAACTCAACACTTAAACTTCGACTACGTGAACTTTGAAACAGTTCGTGTTAAATGTACACCACTAGATATCGGTAAAGAACTTTGGTTGGAGTCTTTTCTAACAAATTATACTCCAAAGGGCGAGAGCACCTTGTTGTTATAAGGTAGTTAAACGAAACACTCGTGCAGATATTGGCATGTTAGCGTGAGGTACACTTAATAAAATACTATCTTCGATAAGAGATAATACAAGTGACATACAGGTGCAAAACTGCACAAAACAGCGAATTAATTTTGTACTTAGAAAGCTTTTTTCGTCTAACACTCCTCAGAGTACAATTAGTCAGAAAATAACCGAAAAGGTTAGTTGACAGAATTATACAGCATGTTCCATCCTGTATCCGCCAAGCATCAACCCTACAAGGAAACAACCACCTCGGGTTTAAAAATCTAAAAACACCACTAAGCAATGTAACTCTGCCATAGGGCAGCACTTGCTTGAAAATCCAGAATGTGCCAAAATGTATACGGACGATCGCTTCCGCGTAATTTGGAAAGCTAGATCTGCTTTTCACTTGGACGTTCTAGAATCCATTCACATCAAAGCAAGAAAACCGTTGCTTTGTAGACA
>JAAAKL020018131.1:0-10350 GCA_010016065.2 Carybdea cf. marsupialis auct. non (Linnaeus, 1758)
ATAGCTACGTCAGATAGATGAAAAAAAAAATGAAATGTTGAAGAAAGTCTGTATAATTTGAGTTTATATAGCATACTTTGGAGGTATCTCAGGCTTCTCCAATAATTTTGACTTATTTCGTTTTCTTAGTTTATGATGTTCAGTTTTCCAGTGAAAGTATGTGTACTAATCCCTTTTGGTGTCGTACCCTCCAATATTGTTTTGATGACTACTCCACTATGTATACTGTTCTATGTAACAATATTTTGTTGTTTCAGAGCCGCTGTGGTCAACTGGATAAGTTCCTTGCCTTCAGATCAAGAGGGTCAAGAGTGTCAGGGTTCAAATCCCGGAAGGACCATTGGTGACGTCAGGAAGGGCGTCCAGTGCTCTAGGCTCCAGTAGCACGTCCTATGTTTATGGGCACCGCCGTAGCCCCTGTAAAGGGGAGTGCATGGTGTTAAAACCGATAAATATAAATTGAAAGAAAATTCTAAAAATTATACTCAGTGTCAAATATGGGATTGATTCGTTACAACAAACGTTTTCTTACAGCCATTGTCAACGTTCGCCATTCTGGGGCAGAAATATGGAAATACGATGCCAAGCAAGTCCGTTTACGTTGGTCACCAATTCGGAGAATTCCCACTGGATACTATTGGAGACAGTGCATCTAATCTGTATGCATGCCTAGTCAAGGGTTTTCCCGACATAACACGAGATGATAAAGAGCGACTTTTTAACCAAAAAATTGCGGTCTGCAAGAGTTGTCATTGAAAATTGCTATGGTATGCTAAAAGAAAGGTGGGGAAAACCACATTATATCAAATATGTGATTTTGGTTTTCAACTTATTATATGATATCAGCATTGAGATGCACGATCCTCGCAATCCAAGATGACGTCAGTAAAGGAGATTCAGTTGAGCTATTAAACCCTCAATCGTCAGTAGGAAACAACTATGTAGAGTCATTAGCAAAAATGTTGTAAAGTGGCAGGGAAAATTTCCGCCGCTATCTTACGTTTCTACCTTACGTTCCACTGAGCCTGTCTACATACGCCAAAAGACCCAAGCATTCATGTACGCGTGTAAATATTATTTACTACTCAGATACATTTTCTTGTTGACGTTCCGATATCATCTTTTCAAAAATATTATAAGGTAAAAATAGATATATAATATGTGTACTTGTCCAATCCGTGTACGATTTTTTTCAAGTCTTTCTTTTGAAATATTTGCTAGCTTCTTAAGTTAACAGCTCTGCATTTACGTTGATGTAAACATAAACTTGACAGAGTATGTTATATCGTGGCTCAGCTGTGAAGTCAGTGTAGAGTATTTCGGGTATAATGTAATTGTGGCATGCTTGCTGTAAGTGAAATCGTTTTTGCTAAGTTAACAGGCGTCAATCGAGGGGATCCTCACTAAATTAATATCAACAACACAAATGATGTACAAGCAAATCCTAGTAAAGTGGCATTAACTCAGTTTTAGGTGTGAGGGGATTTAGGAATGCTCACTCAGTGGTAGATTAGAGAATATAATTTGAGCTATGGTGGAAAGTACAGGGTATCCATGAGTTGTACATACTGTGAACTAAGGAACTTTAAAGAGATTTGCTTTCATAAGAACTTGTAATCAAAGGAAATGCACCTCTTTAAATCTACTATCTGACGATAAATTTTCCGGACTTTAAACTGATAATACGAAATGAAACTGCAAGCACTTCGTGATTTTAAAAAAATGACAAGTCTTAGAGGTTTGTGTTAAAAGATTAAAACCTGTCCATCCACGGGAAGATAACAAGTTTAATTAGGGTCACCCATTAATATGGTTTCTTTTTAAACACCAAACAGTAAAAACGTAGATAAGGTGCATATGAGACGAGTTCATACTTGGCGATTAACTCTCGCCCACTTTATATTATCAAATGCATCGTGTGATAAGACACTGGTACCAGCTAATCACTGGATGATAATTTCGGAAGTAAATGTCAAAGTTATTTTCCCGAAGACAGGGTTTTAACAGTAAGTCAATTGTGACATCAAGATTTGCGAAAATCAAGCTTTTTTGACGATTTTTTTACTTCTCGCATTTTCCTTGATAGTATAATTTTATTTCCTTTCTTTCTTTCTTTTTTCCCCTGGCGTTTAAAGTAGTTTTTCTTGGAAGGCGTTTGACTTATGCCCATGTTCATAGGACTTGCTATTGAAGCATAGAACATTTTAAGTACGGATGCCGTACCTGATGTCACCATGTGACTTTCCGTTGATCGAACCCTGACCCTCTTTAACTGAAGGCCAGGAACGTACCCATTAGGCCTCGGCGACTTGCCTGTCTAAATAATAGGGCGAAATTTGAAAAAGATAACTTCTACAAACATCAAGAACATTTGCAACATTCTGATGATTCTGCGATCCTGTGGAGTGCCTCTATCTCAAGCGGAGCAGCTCGCTGCCGATCGTCACCACTGGCGAGCACTTGTGTTTCAAGTTGGCTCTACGCACCGCACAGTGCTCGAGGATTAGTGAGTGAGTGAGTAATGCCATCATACCAATCCGCGTTAATTTTAAGAGGCACGTAAGAGTAGAGTGGAGAGCAATGAAACCAGATTGTTTTGTTAAATGGAGACCATTGTTGTTCGACAAATCTGATTGTAGATCTCGCTACTCGCCAGGAGTTTGGAAATGTACATGTTTCAAGTGAAATATCAAAAATGGGTGTAAGTAATTTTGATAAAAGTAAAATTTTCAGGAAAAAGCTTAAAATGTTAAGTGTATCAACGCATTTGATGTTTTAAGCTTTGACATTGCACCCTTGGTTTCATGTTCTTGACTTATTTGATTTTGCAAAACAATCCCATTTTTGGTTATTAAATCTGTGTAGAGAGTAAAGGATTTGACTCATACTTGAGGTTTTTAGCCAGATTATGACCGACAGAATAGAAGGAGCTATTCATTTCAGCAGAAATTAGTGCTTTTGACTGAGAGTAGTTTCTGACCACCATACTCTGTCATCTCCTTTCCTGATACCAAGGAAATTCAGTAAACGGTTCGTAACTTACAGGATCTATCTTTGTTTCCTTTAATGACATAATGTAGATACCAGAGTCATTAAAAAGCATCTTAAGCTCTTCAAGATGCCCTCACAAACCATTTATGATCAGAGATGCTATGAAAAGGACCTTCTAAAGTTCTATGCGCCGACCATGACCTGGGTGTGTCCTTCTCGAAGATTGCGTACAATAGCCTTGATGAGTGTCTTTTGCAAGAAGATTTTTGTTAGTTTGATTTTGCAAAACCGAGCAAGTCTAAGAGTAAAGAGGATGAGGTTATTGGAATAGCAGCTTCAAATCTGCAATATCGCTCCGTGTGACTAACACCACATGTACACATATTTGATCCCATTCTTTAAACTCACTGTTTATTATTATTGTTTAACTTGAATAGTTTAGAATCAGTTAACTCTTCTTTTAATAATTTAAACAATCAGGTGACTTGGAGCCACAGTTATTCAGTTGAGAAACAAGCCATCTACTCGAGGAGCCTTTGCTAGGGCAAGTACAGTATTTATTAAATGTAAGCTTCTTCCTTTCAGAGTAATAAGGAGGAGATGCCATTGATTCTTTTACAGAGAAAACAACTGTTTAGTTACAAATCACTACTACGTTAAATATGTTAAGCATGTTTCAATTTAGGTTTACCATTCTATAACATTCTGTTGTCATTCTAAGCCTGAGAAGTACACGCTTAGTTGTTGGGACTGGTCAGGAATTGACCGTTCTGTTTATCATGTAAGTTGATACATTGCGGAGCGCGTGTTGCTTCTACATGCTTCATATAACAGCAATTTTCTGACAGTAAGGCATACTTTTCTTGAGCTTTACAAATTTTCCCTTGGCAGTTCTTTAGCCATCCATTACATAATCATAGTGATCAAGCACAAATTGTGATGAACATCCTATTCCTGGCAGAAATATCAACTCTGGGTCTATTCTTACATGAAAGCGTTACCCCAACAATCTCCAATGTAATAATCATGAGATAGCTATGGTGAAAACAGCACCGGATGAACTATTTAACGTTTGGATACAATGCTACAAAGCCCGCCTTTTAACGGGACATGCAATTAAAACAACATGTCAGTTGAAAAAGACCCAGAACTTCGTAATATTGCAAATTTGCATCCAATGACTAGAATCTGACTAGCAGGCCCCCATTATCTAGATTGTCAACAGATTATCATTCGTTCATATCAGTAAGACGCTATACAAATGTAATCCATAAAACCCCGCACATGCTATATGTGACAGGTAGGCTACGGTGTTGCATTAAAGCAGTCCTGGGTGACAAGCCAAACCTGAACGACACTTTTATGTATTATACTGTGGTTTTTGCACACCCATAGCTGAGAAAGTCCACTGCATGATCGGAAGATTTCGCAACTTTTGTATCTTTAGCACGAAAGAGCCGTCTCCAACAGCTCTCACTCCTAGCATCCTTGGGAGGGGGTGCCAAAAATTCTTTCAATACCAATCGTTAAGGCTTCCTTGCATTTTCTAAGTAGTAAGAAGTTTTTTGGAATACTGATATTTACTTCTAGTAAAACAGGTCCCAGTAGTTGAATGGAAATCGCAAAAAATTCCTGAGAGCACTCTGCGTAGATTTAAATAAAAACCTTAGTTTCTATGACTTAATATTCAAATTGTTTAAGTGTACCTTTGCAATACAATGTTGAATTATTTACATGAACGTTAACAGATAAATTTCCTCGTTGACAGAGATTCGGAAATTTATCTGTTAACGTTCATGTAAATAATTCAACATCTTCAGGTTCAACAACAGGTTTGCATCTACCTATATAGCATGACAGTATTAGAACACAATAAAAATCAATGCTAGAATAATACGTTAAAAGCTTCTTATAGATAAGCTAGCAGCATATCACGTAGGATATAATAGCCAGAAGTAAAATTGAAATTTATGTTATTTGCCTTTTTTTACACCGATATTGTATGCTGATCCAAGCTTGCCAATTATCAAAGAGGACTTTACTGATAAAGTAGCGGTTTTAGGGGGAGGCCGATAGGGCTACAGCCCGACGTTCCGCACCTCAAGGGTCCCCGCTTTTAAATGCTATGAAAATAATATGTGTTTAGCTGTCCCTATCACTCTGGTGGGAGTAAGTGATAACTTGAAACCTTACCCACTTGAGGGTATAAAGTATCTCCGGAAATTCCACACGCCCGAACTGCATTGCAGTGCACGACCTCATACGGCCCCGCAAACCTATTCGGGCCAGAGCCTCGTGCCGTCCAAAACCGCCACTAATGGAGTATGTATTAAGCCCCTTCGTTTTTCAAGTGACAATGGAAGAGGACACTCAAGGCTAAAGCATCAATAAAAAGCATTTAAAAGTATGCCAGATGTGATTGATATTTAATTTTTTACTCTGGATTTTAGTCCGATTAATATAATTTGTTAAAAACCCACAAGTTTGCAAGAATGTCAATAACTAAAGTTTTCAATTTTTTTTATCACAAAGCCGGAGCTATTTATGAAATGCGTACTATGACGCAAAAAATCAACCTAAATTTAGCATTTACCTATAAGATTATGAAGTACTTAAAGCCGGATCTCAACTAGGCGGAAAATCATGGTAACAGTGGTTAATAACCAGCCATCAGGACAAACCTTACTTGATGTAACAGATCACTGCTGAGTTCGTGAACGTATTGATATAGGATATTGATTGCAAAGATTTTGAGCTGTAAGAGCACTTTGCAACTATTTGTTATTTACAGTAGCCTATCAATTTTATTTTACACTTTACATTCACCCTACACGAATTGGAGGGATAGGGTTGCATTGCCTAACGCTACTTTTTACGTCTAAAATGAATCTCTGCGTGTCTGCTATAGGATAGTTCATAACTGATATCAACTGTACATACCATGACCCCCCCCCCCCCTCTCCTCTACTATAATCAGCTTTCACAAGTGCCTTCCTTACATTGACCTCAAGTTTTGAAATTGACCTCTCTCTACAGTAACCAAAGCCAGACAGCATTTTCCGACACGAAAGTTGTCAACGAACGTGAATCTAACGGTGTGAACAAGGGCTAAAAACTGCAAACGGTTGCCCATCAGATAAGCCTTAAGATCTGTTTAATGGTGTGAGGAAAGTTTGGGGATAGTACTGTGAAGGATCCTTGACGCACGAGATGACACAACAGTGCGTGCGCAGTTGTTTTGACAATGCTGTGTGGTCTGCTCTAGTTCTGATAGATCCAATAGTCACAGAAAACTTGAGTATTAATTTTCCAATCGCATTTTAGTCCTCGTAAATGGTCACGATCGGAACAAGAGATTCTTGCTGTGGAAAATGGAAATTACTTTGAGATTGCACAGTCAAACTTGGAACTGCAGATTAGCATAAAAATGTAGTTGGTATTTTGATGATTATTGATAAAAGGTGCAACTTTTGACATTCAGACTGGAAGCTGCGTTTCTTTAGATAATCATAATAAGCTGGCCATTGAATGAAATGTAGCACTTGACCTATTGGAATCTATGCTCACAAAGACAAATGAAATGCTCCTGTTGATGCTGTTATGCCTGCATCGAAAAATATCTGTAAAATTTGAATTTATGATGATTCTTCAAATAACAGGTTTTATTGTTTTTGTATCAGTAAGACAGGATGGTCATATTTTTGACGTTGTAGATTTGAACAATGATGTAATAAGCTTAAATAGTTCCAACTTTTATATTGTTAAGACTTTCAAGCAAATTTAAAAGTCGCTTAAGATGTAAGGAGGTTTGATCTAAAGTGAAATATCAAGGTGCCATCTATATTTGGATACAGTGATGGATACAAAGGGGAGGCTCCTCTAACTAAATACTAGAGGAATAATCTTAGCTGGTTATATTTCAATTAATGATAGGTCAGTCATGATTGGCTACAGAAAGTTCATTATTGTAGCTTACAATGAGAACAACGGAATCAAAGATACAATAAAACGACCAGAAAACTATGCAATGTGCACCAACGTTTTCTGAGATTGACACCACCACCGATGACAAAGGCTTGGACGCCACTAGTCCAGAACCATAGAAAACAGCTTACAACAGGTTAAGAGAGATAATATAAGGATTTGTTGCATACCTGTTCGTGATTTTGTGAAAAATTCGATCTGTGAATGAAAAAATGAGCAAAAATACATAGTGTAAATAGACTCTGTTCTTCTTATAAATTCACTGTGATAATGATTATCAACAGAGTTAATTCTACACAGTGAATACGACATGCATGCTCTACTACAACTAATACTACAGTGGTACAGTGTAACTGTGTAGTGGCCTTATTTCAGATCAACAAATGTAATCTATCCCTTGTCTACCTGAAGGGGCTTTGTATGTGACATTATTATTCTATATTTACATAGGCTCTTAAACAGGCGTATAATTTTAACATCTTGTTAAAGACATCAATACGCTGATGCTCCTGATTCGATTGTCAAGCCAATATTATCGTCAAAAAAACTGTAAATTTCTTTCATACGCTATTTGAATTGATCAAATATTTTTGAAATATTCTTAAAAGGTGGTTGATGTGATGACACATAGATAGGTAAGATTCAATACCAAAACAAGAGAATATCGATGTGAGTATTACTTAAAGTGATTTACTTTGTCCTTCGCGCGCCTCCATGTTACAACAAGCTAGGAATCAACTAACGGATATGAAGATTATACAAAGAAAACACGGGGATACAAGAAAGTCAATATCATATCAGACACAGGGAAACAATAGGAATGTATGACAGTTGAATATGACTTGGGTCTGCCCTCACCACAAATTACACATACAGATGAAAGAGCTCAGTTTATTCTTGATTATTAGAACCGCCTAAAATCAAATAAGTTTTGCATTGCATAGACGTGCCGAAGGAGCGGATAATGAAAAGTATCACGAAAATAGCTTTTGTAAAACGCCTTCCTGGTATTCTGTGACGTATGGTATACCTAGGGGAATGCGACACTGAACATGAGCCGCACAACTTTCAGCAGTGGGTTTGCACCACGTGTAACACTATGCAGTGGCATGTTTAGAGGGAAGACCATTAGAACATGGCCCTCTAACGGAATCACAAAAATATTTACATCTCCAATTTCAAGAAAAAAGTTATATCATTTCAGAAGGTGATCATCACCAGAAAATAGCCGGAACAGGAGTTCTAAGTATTGAAATTTTAATTAAAATTTCTTGGGCAGAGACCCCAATCCCACCACAAGGTGTTGCTTTGTGCCTTTCATTTCTTACAGCCCCCGCACTAAATAATTCCTTCTTACCCCACCGATTCTAAGCATCAGGTGTTCACTATTGACGATGAGAGTTTCCCGTGATGCTACGCTTGACTTTTGGTACGGTACTCAATCAAAAGTGGGCCAAACTCATAATCAAAGAGATAACAGTTAACTGTCCAACAGTACACTTTTCATCTTATAGCAACTATTTACAAGTTCAATAATGATTTGTTCAGAAAGTCGAGAATTGCTGGGTAACACTGCTCTTTCTACGATTATAGGGCTCGGATAATTCAGAGTTTATAAAACCCGTAATCTCTGGATAGTGGGAATCGGATAATAAAGATTCAGGTTGGATATATGAAGCCAGCTAATTAAGGTTATAATAAAATAACCGAATTCTATATTAGTTCATACCCTAGATAGTTCATCTTAATCAAGTCATATTGTGCTGAATAGAACCGTCACTATGCATATAAAACAGAAAAGATGTGTCTTTGACTTGATCTCTCCTAGCCATTGTCCCTGCTTATCTACCAAAAATACCATCTAAGCGTATTATTGCTGCTCGATTATATCAAAGTTCGTTAATAACTACTTGAAAATATGTATAGCTCATATCTCTTAAATTTGTTTACATTCTTTTGCTGTAAGAAGTGACAACAAGCATTTTCATGTGTGAACCGGTAATCCATAATACTAATAACGTTTTAGTCTCTAGGTTGTGTCCTTATTTTTGGCTTAGCTCAACACTTAACTTAGCAGTAAAGTCTATTTCCAGTGGACATGGAATAGTCTTAGAAAAACGAATTGCGGTCCATATTTCTATCTCCTTTTGGCGCTTCTCCTGAGTCATGCCTGTGTTACCCACACGTCTTGCATGTCATCTGACTCAAAATGGATAAGTCAGTAAGTAAAACTTGAAAAACTTAGGAATATCCATCAAGTGTCTCTTGCAATAATACAGTCAAGTTCATACTAGATTTTTTACTCTCTAAACAAGCCTATGTATCTACGTCTGAACGTACTTGTAGCCAGTTTTAGTTACGAAAGGCCGAAATCCAAAGCAAATAGAAAAACTAACACAGGTAAAGCATCCCCCTACTCGCGGTTCTATAAATTACAAAAGAAGAAAGAACCTCCCTTTGCCCTAAAATACCATGCTCTGCTCATAGGCGAAGGACCTATTCGAATAACGACAAGGGGATATTTCAACATTTTGTAATACCAAATGTAAATAATGCATCACTAAAATACATTTATCATCAATACTATAAACAGTCACTTTCATGAAAAGTGAAAATGTTACTACTAGGTTCCTTTGTCCACACTGCAAAATTGGAATACAATTACCGAGGGTATCTTTGTGTTGTAATTTATTACCCACTGGTTAGAGGGAATTACCACTATGAGCTCCACCTTGATTATTCGTGGTCACTACCACAGCTACGTTGAAGGTGAAGTTGCAAGTCAAAAGTATCAGTATGGTTACATACATGAGATTCAAGGGTCGATTGGGACTAAGCAACAATTATCTAGGTTCGAATAGTGGAGCGGTTCAGTGACAGGAGTTATGTTTCTTGGAAATACTAAGGAGAAGTTTTGAAGCGAGAAAATTGGTTCCATAACGGTAGGTGGTCCAGAAACTTGACTGGTTGCGGATCAGTGCCTAACTGTAGCCTGTATGTAATTTTCAGAAATAAGGATCTGTCATATGCTGATCATTTTCAACTTTCAACATTTCATGCCGTTTAATTTCGGATGCATACGGTTGACCATGGCAAATCATTGCATCATCATGTGTTCTTCAGAAGCTGTCGATCAACATTGGGAGGATGGTTTAGTGGTACCCGGAAGGGTGATCCATTCCCAATAGCTTTCATTTAGATGCGAAGCAACGAAAGACGATGGTAATCATCACTTCTTCATTGTCAACATATCTACGTACAAAGGTACAAGACTGCAAGTGTACAAGACTGCAAGGGCACAAGACTGCAAGTGTACAAGACTGCAAGGGCACAAGACTGCAAGTGTACAAGACTGCAAGGGCACAAGACTGCAAG
>JAAAKL020018132.1:0-10349 GCA_010016065.2 Carybdea cf. marsupialis auct. non (Linnaeus, 1758)
GATTTGCCATATCGTCATATCGTCAAAATGTTCGATTTGCTGAAGTACACCGTTTCGTCAACTTATGCTGACGGTTTAAGACGGTTTGGTCCAAATCGTTTCGTTTCGTCTAAACCGTCACGTAGTGTGAATTTGGCTTAAAGCTCGCTTAATGAGATCTTCTATGTTAGATAGTTAAGCTGGAATTCCAGTAGCCTCCCACGACAAATTTGGGAGCTATATGAAATTTACTGCAAACGACAAAGAACTGTAATTCTACTATTTATAGGATGTATTTGTTATATTTCGTTATCAAAGAATCTTCTTGTTATCATACTTTTCTATTGCTTTATATTCTGTGTAAATTATGCTAAATGGATTAAATTTTCTGTATATTTGTTGTACATGACTGCAATTGCAGCTGTTATGTTCATTATCTTTTGATATTTGATCATTTACACTCTACATTTATGTCTGATTCTAACGATGCAGTCTTTTTGAGTCAACGAAAGGTTTTGATGATAAGATCGCAACAACTCTAAGCAATATTGAAGGTTAAAAGTGGATATGTTTATTGAATAATGTTTATCTTGTGTTAACCTTGGGAGTTTTACCTATATCTTTAGTAGCAACACTTTGACTGCATCAGTAAATCAAAATTGTGGTTCAGTCTTTCTGTTTTCGTTGCGGACTCTATCATGTAATCCACTTCATCAGAACCAGGCATTGCTTCTTAATATGTAACCAGCAGCGCTATCACTGAAATCTAATTAGGATACATTTGATTTCAATTTTATTCATTTTTGTTCGCTGACATTGGGCAAGTGCTAGCTTGATTACTCTTTAGGGTTTTGTATCTATTTGTTAAAAAACTTACCTATTCATATATTTGTGATGCTTTTCTGGAACTTCTTGTCTTCATTACAAGATTTTTAACATGCTCTTTTCTCACTTCTTACAGGTCAAATGGAAAAAAGGAGCAAGAATATAGTATTATTGCGGTCAGTAGCATAGTTTGAGTAAACATAGGCAGAGCAGGGTAGGAAACAAAAATTAGGTTTATAATATATAATAAGTCGGTTGACACTAGGATAGCTTAGGTAGGTAGGTAGGTAGGTGGGTAAAGTAGCTCAGGTTAGTAGGTAGGTGTATTACGTAGATGGAGTAGCTTAGGTAGGTGGAGTAGGTAAAGAAACTATGATAGGTAGTTAGAGTAGCTTAGTAAGTTTGGTTGGCTGAGTACACAAAGTAGCTTGGCGTAGAATAGGTAGGGTAGGTAGATTAGGAAAAGTAGCGTAGGTAGTTAGGTAATTAGTCTCGATAGGTAAATAGGTGAGGTAGCTTTGGTAACAAGGTAAAGAGTCAAGTAGAAAAGCTTCGAAAGGTAAGAAGAATAGCTTAGTCAGTAGTTGAAGTAGCTTAAAAAGGTTGAAACGTAGGGTAGTGGGCTGAGTATTTGTTCTCAGTTCCTTCTACAGAGCAGACTTCATCAGTATCAATGAAAGCTTTAAACGTTTTTCGGACAACATTTTATTCATTGAACAGCTAAGAATTTGCAGTTGCTAACATCTGGTGTAGTGGTAAATGACATATATGATGGACGATTCTGAAATATTGAGGGAACTTCACCTGTCTTCGCTCCCCTACAATAATGAAAGGAGAAGAAAAATAGCCTAGAAAATGTAAATGGTCATTTTTACCGTCAGTCTATCGTCAGTCTATCGGATTCGTTGACAAAAGCTTTCATATAGTTTTGTAAAAAATGTAAGGAACGATTCACATACCGTTTAACCAGATATTCACTCCTACTCTTTGATCTTTTGTTCTTTTGTTTCTCTTCTCTGGCTAACAAAGCAATCCTCTTCAGAGTGCAAAACCTAATCTCGAATGGGTTAAGACAGTGAAGTCCTGTCTAGCCGTTCAACAAGGTGATCGTTCTAACCATATTCTGTTCTCTGGCGGGAAGCTACGAAAGGTAATTCTCTCATGAGTGCAAAACCTATAGCTACTTTTGCAACAAACGGCTGCGCATTTTTACTATAATGAGCTACAAAAAGTCTTTATCAGCGAGGTTTCCAACAAGGCCAAGAACTTGCTTCTAGCACAGCTAAATTCAAAGAATGGCGGGCTTTTCTAAACGATTGCTTCATCTTAGCACCCTTGCCTGGTCCCAGTCCGCAGCTTTTATTCCAGCAGTTATTATTCAGAAGTCAACAGTAGGATGCGTAGGTTTGTACTTTGAATAGCTTACGTTGGCGTATATTTATGCGGAGTAGCAGAAGTAAGTAGATTTTTCATAGAATAGGTTAGGTACCCAGGTGTGTTGGCTCCCTTAGGTAGTGGTGTTAGGTAACAATAGTTGAACTTTAGGTGGTAAAGACACTTCCACCCTAACATCCTAGAACCATTGCTGATATACAATTCCCAGGACCAGGAATCCAACATTTTAGGCGTATGGGGAGTTGAGATCTCTCCTGACAGAGACGATTAAAATTGATCCCACCCCAGAGACCCAACTTTCTTCCAGTCACCTACCAAAGAATCAAGATAGTTATAGTTGCTAAGTAGGAAGTGCAGCTTACATAGACAGGTGCTTAGCTGATTAGGTAGCGCAGACACGGTAGCTTCGGTATGTATATCGAGTAGAGTTGGTTGCCTCAGGTTGTTATGTTAGACAAGAGTATGCTAAGAAGGTAGGGCAACTTTGGTAGCTAGGTGGATATGTAGAGTAGCTTAGGTAGATAGGCAGGGTAGGTAGGGTAGTTTGTCAGGCAGAGTAGCTTAAGTAGGTAGGCAGCGTAACGGAGGTAGGTATGTATCTAGAGTAGTTAAGTAGGCAAGTAGCTAGGTATGTTGGTAGCGTAGATATAATAACATAGGTGGTTCTGTAGGTATGTAGGTAGAGTAGCTTACATAGGTAGGGGGGATTATTTTAGTAGGTGGTTCGGTAGGGAAGCCTCGGTAGAGTGACATAGGTAAAAAATACTTACTTTGCTGGATTAAAAAGTGGAATGATTAGGTGTGTCTTTAGTTAGACTAGCATAGTCGTAGGTGGGTAGGTACTGTAGTATGAGTAGGTACGTGGCTAGGCAGGTAAATTGGTAGAGTAGGAATGATTGCTAAGAATATTGCAGGGCAGGTTGGTGGAGTCGTGTATGTGGGATGATAAGTGGAGTAAATCGGTTGGGTTTAGTAATGTATATAGGTTAATAGGTAGCATTTTCGGTCACTGGGAAAGCTGATGTGGCTTTGGACCGCCCTCCGGAAAGGAGGGTTTGTGCTCTTATACAGTGTGTAGTGGATTGTTACGGTATGTCAAGGGTAACATCCTAAAACTCTTTGTTGGTACTCGAGAACATTAGCCAAATTTAAATAAAAAAGAGGAAAATATCGGAGACTTAAAAATATCACGTAGTAATAGTTTGGTCATCTGCCAAGAGTGGGGCTTACATATTCTACGATGATACGATATAGAGAATTTGTTTTCAGCTTAAAAGTTACCGCCCCAAGTGGGTAACCAAGAGTTTCAAGGGGGCCACGCACTTACAACTTAAATAGTTCTAAAATTTCATGTCGAGAAATAATCAGCTATTATGCCCAAAGTTAAAACAACTTCATATAGTCACTTTGCTTACGGTCTGAGCATTATTTGGTGTGAATTTACAATATTATCGACAAAACAGAGAGATTTAAACAAAAATGTTAAAAGTTTGGATAGCAGCAGCAGGCCATGCTGTCCCCCCGAAAGGTAAAGTTCCTTCCCTTTCTCAGAGAGAACGGAAACATCAATTCTTAACAACGTTTGTAGAAGGTATTTCACCTCAGGAAAATTTGTTACTCTCTATTGTTTCAAAAATCATGGTCTGCTGATCTTGCTTGTTAACTGCTGCTTCGTGAAGTGCTAGTAAACAGTCAGCGCAAGCTTGCAAGTGGTGGCCAACACTCCTGGGAAGTTTGGAAAATCACGGAAAGTCTTTGAAAACATTTGAGACCTTGAAACTTCTGAAAATTATCGGTTTTTTATAACTTTTTTAAGGAAATATTTGGAATCTTTTTGCCTTTGTACTCAATTATGTCAATAAGCATAGATGTTTTGGTGGAATGTTGTTCACCCGCTTACTGGACGATACATTAATGCTGTTAGTTGATTTGTTATCTTCTCGCCTGGAATGCCTAAAAGACGTCTGGAACAGGAAATACAATTTAATCTGGATACCATGTGGTAGTGAAGAACAACTAGTATTGCCTGTAACACTTATTGTGCCTTGTTAGGAGTAATTAGCTCTGATCTATTCCTATAAGAAAAAACTTTGAAAAAATTCAAATAAAATAAATTATGTTGTTCCCCCAATGCAGTTGGTTAGTGTTGTATTTCAAAGGTTTGATAACAAGTACTTTTATTAAGAGTGAACAAGACGAAGAGACGACGGACGTTATGTTCAGCATGTATCAACTGAACTCTCTTCTCTTTTCAGCATACCCGTTTCAACCAACTATTACCAAAATATCGGCACAGATAGAAAAGAAGAGCGGAAGTGAAAGGAGAGGATGGAAAAGGAGGGAAAAGGCAAATAGTAGAGGGGTGTAAAATGTTTTAATGTTACGTCCACTCATCAATTCCCTTCCCTTTTCTTCATGGTTGTCTGCCATAAATTCAATACCTCAGATTAAACAATTACCCTATTTGGGAATATCAAAAGATCAGTACAATAAGATGTTTGTTTCAATGGGAAACCAACCAATTTTCGTATTGCAAACTTTAAGTAACATATGTTAAATTGTAAAATAAGTGCAAAATATCAATAATGATAACAATAAATCCCTTACGGTGTTTGCATAACATTGGTCAGAGACGTCCATCACCTACAGAATTTAAGAAAAGGCCATTTTACGTATCGATAAAATTGATATTGTTAAAACCATTATATCTTGCTTAACCCTTTCCCCATTTTCAACTCAGTTTAGTAAAAAAATCCTGGAGTTATGTTGTTTTTGTCATTGCGTATTGAAGGTAATGTTTATAATTGGGCTCGTGAACCTTCAAAACCTTGGATTACAGGAACCTTCGACAAATTTCACACCCTCATTACCCAACAGTTGTTAAATGCCATTTGTCTTGAAAGTCCATAAAGAAGAAACACATTAACAAATGCTACGTGCCACTTCCTTCTGCTGGTAGCAGTGGCGTTAATCATGCTAGTTCCCTGCGTTAGGGCCCAGGGCCCAATTTGGGTCATCTTCTGTAAAATAATGTTAGTGATTAAGTCTGGTTATTAGGTGGTACAAACACGTTTTGATAGTCAACTTGAAGTCAAACCAACGAAGTAATAAATACAGTTTATTTTCTGTTCGGACAAGCCCTTATTAGCAACATCGAATGGTGCACCCTCATCTCGATACTGCTCTAAAGGAACAAGTGATAGAAGAGGCAGTTGCAACGATAAAGGCCTTAGTTTTCCCTAAACAAAGTTTTGCAAACAGAAGATGCCTTAAAAGACAACAAGAAATTGGTTAGGATTCCCTTTGTACATGAAAATATCCCTTTCTTACCTATATACTTGTCACATATTCGTTGCCATTTGGCAAGGGAAAATAGCGTACCACAGGCCTATGGGCCAATACCTAAGTTTATTCTTGATCTACTCCTCAGATTTTATATTTTACGAAGTACTAATTCATTGCCAGCGTTCTGTGCTTCACGTACGAAGTCTCCCTTTGACCCCAGCTAATCCATGTTTCGGCATCAAACTCAATGCTTGCATGCTACTCAAGCCTCAAAGACACCTATAAACATAGGACAATATGCCAAAAATGAAACTATATGTCAGACACCGGTTCGTCTATTTCTACCCTCCTCGGGCGTAATGCAATAAATTTTCAATAGACCTGACGAAGTTAGAGATAGGCAAAATGCTGTCTGCAATATAGTTTCCTTTTTGGCGAACTATTCTTTTTTGTTTGTTCGTCTATTTATCACCTTAAAAGGAATAATGACACCTACTAAATCAACAGAAATTATCTTCAATTCTTGTGCGGAATAATTTTTCATCCTCTTTTAAGCAAGAAGTGCGATTTACCTAGGCCCTCTTGGCATTAAACATTGCTATCCCAGGTCTGTATTCATAAGGGTAGCTTAAGCTCACCCAGCTCTGATTCCACTTTGACCGTGCGATGATCTCCAAATCGTTGTATTCATAAGGCTCGATTAACGTTAAGCCTTCGCTGAGCTGCTAGGTGCATCGAATGACAGAATTGATAGAATAATGGGTGGCTTAAACCTGGTAACGACCTCCCCCACCAGACCAACCATAGGGAAAGAGTCAGAGAAGACGATTTTACTTTGCAAATTGGTATTTTTCAGGTACAAGTGCAGGAATTACAGACACACTTGGAAGTTTCCACTCTGGTGTTTCCCCTTCCCTTCTAGCTATCTTCCCCATGCAGCTCAATCGAGCAGGACCTCCAGAGCTGGTTCTACAGATGCGGCATTCCCCCACAACACCTGTTGCCGTTCAACTTACAATTTGTCGTAAAGAATAAACCCCACTGTGGTGATAACGAACACGAAT
Organism: Carybdea cf. marsupialis auct. non (Linnaeus, 1758); assembly: GCA_010016065.2. NCBI lineage: Eukaryota > Metazoa > Cnidaria > Cubozoa > Carybdeida > Carybdeidae > Carybdea > Carybdea cf. marsupialis auct. non (Linnaeus, 1758). The sequence goes on from JAAAKL020018132.1 coordinate 6,549, forward strand.
CATAGTCACAAGATAAAGCGCAGCAGGAACTACCTTTTGGCTATGCTTAACTCGGCCTCAAAAGAAGTCCATTATAATTTTTGACCTTTTCCACTGCGGCCAAGAGAGTACTTGTTTTGTTTCTTCGTAACATAACCTTTTCTGATATTTTTTGTTGGCTAACACGATTTAAGTAAGAGCGATTAGGCAGAATCCTAGGCAGTTCCTCGTGGTAAGTATATTTAATTAACTCTTACACCCTCAGCTAAATATAATTTACTCCGCGGTCCCTTCGACTTTAGAGGTCTTTTTATTGGGTATTTTTTAAGGAGACTCAAGGCTACCCTTTTGAATCTGACTCATAGCGAGAAAGTCTTGTACCCAGCCCCTCATTGAGATTCCACAACAAAGATCAGGGAAGTTAAACCTAAAATACCTAAGTTTACTCCTAAAGTTGACTGAGGTTAGGAAGTTTAGGGCACCAGCTTTATTCGAACCTGGTACGCTTGAAACTTACAAATCTGGTTGGTTTCAACAGCATAAACTAGGACGATGCCAGCAGTAAAACGTATAGTCGAACCTATATACGTAAGCCGAGGACCAATACCTAAGGGCGTGAAGAATGAACTCGAAGCTGTAGCTGTGAATACATTAGGAGGGGTGATACAGCAACTCAGTTCCTTAGCGAAACATGCAGAAGATATATTCGGAGAGCTGTTTACTGAGGCAATGCAAATCCATACGCGTTGTTCTGTCGCCCAAGACAGGATTGATCGCTTGTCCATAAAAGTGACACAATTAGATTCAGCTGGAGAGGAGAGTAAGTTTGTGCGACTTAATCGATTTTATCGCACCTGTTTTTAAGGTTTGTTTGTTCCATAAACAAGCTAACAGTAACATATAACAGACAGTTATTGCTTGCACTTTCCTTCAAAATTCTTTATTAAAAATGTGCAAACATTAAAATATAAATTGAAAGCTTGTGGACGTACAGCGACGAGGTAAGAGAAGTTGTCGCCAATTCATCGCCGTCGTTCCATGTGTGGCTTTGATCAACTTGATATGCCGGTGAAGATGTTTTTATTTACTGTTATAAATCCTTGCAGATTATGTATGCACCGAGGCTCTTTACCTTTTTTTAATGTCAAGAGGGGAAAAGAGATCTAGACAAAAGCGATCATTTTCATATACATGGGTAACTTATGAGTTTATCATCGTGCTAGAAGGGGAGTGCAATAGTTGACAAAATTTCTTGTTATAATCATGAGGAACTATTAAGTCCATCAGGTCTAACTTGGTGATGTCAGTACTTGAGTGGTATTTGTGAGTTACTCACAATTGTGAAATTTTAAAATGACCTCAACGTTAAATTGCAATGCATGGGTGCATACATGTATAGGGTTTTGTGATAATGGACTTCTGAACTTCACTCGAACATGTGGTGGTCATACAGACCTGGACCTAAGGAGTAAATTTCATGTCACGGGTATTTTGGCCGACACAGATTTTTGTATATTTCAAGAATGATTTAGTTCTTCCTTAAATACGGAATACATAACTTAGTAGCTTTTACAGAATTGAGAATAAGCCTATCAAAACAAGGTTTGTTTTAAATGATTAATGGATTTAACAAAATGGTTCAGAAAATTTGCATCTAATCATCTGATACCCATTTTAGAACCAAAGTAATATCTATTTTCGAGATACAATATGGTTCTTCCTGCTCCTGTGATAATCAATAACAACATCTCTCAGAATGGTTTACATAAAGGATTATCCAGTCCTTGTAATATAGATTGGCATTTGGTACTGTCGGCCTAAAAGCTGACCTTGGGCATCCCAAAGACAGCAATTTCATGCTAACATCAGACAAGCCCCACAACAGCTCTTGGTATTGCCGACCTTCAAGGGCAACAGCTTAAAATAAATCACTTAATTTTTTTTCACAAAATGTTGCTGTCTGGGCTGCCCTGCTTTGTTTGGGGTGTTGAAAACCCATGGTGTCAGCAGTGCATAACTTAGAGATGGAATAAACGATTGTGCTCAAAGTGTGTTTGTGTAAGAGAGAGAGAGTGGCTTAGCTGACCTAAATCAACCTCTAGGTTGTCAGAATTCTGGCTGTCCAACGGCCAGCACAGGTCAACATCCAAGTTCCTACCTCTTTTGGGGGGAATTACAAGGGCTGTTTGTCATTAAGTTTGTTCAATTTTCAACACAATGGTTTGTCAATACACACTATATATTAGTAAGATGATATATGAAATTTGCCTGAGGTATCAAAATTTGAGCCCCATATCTACTTGCAAATTGCATGTTTGTGGCAGATTGTTTGCCTGCAGTACTGAGTATCTGTGAAACATACAGCACCAGATGTACACAAGAGACTAGTCATTGTTAGCTCATTTGATAGGAGTCTTCACTATCTCTTCTAGGAATATCAATAGTTGTAATGGTAGCCACCATTTTACATAACACTATATTTTTTGCTAGGATATCTATTGTATGAGTAGGGGTTGTTTAAACATCTTTCATTAGCAACTTTGCTGCTAGGGTTTGGTGCCTTCATAATCTTTTCCCCTGTTGATGTATCATTTCATTGAAATTGACCATGTTCTCAAAATAGACCATATTGGATATCCCCATATGATCCCAATTTTTTATAGCTCATTCTTGAGCCATGGTTACATGTGTACATATTCACAAGCTGAGATATTCTTGAGACTCAATCCACTCAGTTGTGAAGAAGTACATTCTTCTTTCGCATGAGTGGTCACAAAGAGCATCAGTCCCTGTAATGGCATCTTTTGGATTTCTCAATATTTGAAGTTATACCAAGCTATGATTGCTGCAAAACTGCTAGATGCCTGTATGATTGTGATGAAGACAATTTTTGAGATGAAACATATCTTCTAGTCAGACTGTGGTGTTTCTGACTTACCCTTAGAAATTCAATACTTGGTAACTTTGTAAAAGATTTACATTTCATGCTGTTTGAAAATTCTTTTGGCACTAGAGATGGATGTAAACTTATCTCCCATTTGCCCATTTTTCTTGACAATTTTTGTTGCTACCTGATCATCAGTAGACTCATAGTACTCAATGATCTTAAGTATCTATTCACCATTGACAGAAGCAAGATACCATTTCCTTTAGTACTGAAAAGCTTTTTTTGTCTGTCATACGTCAGAGTACAAAATCATCAGTAATTTCTAACAAAGCTCTACAAGTTACACCAGGCATAGAATTTCACTGTCAGAAAGGAGGTAAACAGCTTTCTGCTTTTCCTCAACATTTTAGTGCAGTTTTTAAGGCTGCCTATGTTGGAGGCACGACTTAGTTGATAGAATGAAGGAGCACATTCTGTCCCATATTCACCAAGCATCAGCTCTTACAAGGAAACAGCTACCTCAAGTTTCTTAATGGCAACAGCACTGCTTGGCAATGTGACTCTGCCATAAGGCTGCAGTTGCTTGAGAACCCAGACTGTGCAAAATTTTATACAGATGACTTCTTTTGCATAAAAGGTAAAGCTAGGTCTACTTTCCACCTAGCAGTCCTTGAATATGAGCACATCAAAACAACAAAACCATTGCTTTGTTGTTGTTGTTGTTGTTGTTGTTGTTCTTCTTCTTCTTCTTCTTCTTCTCCTTCTTCTTCTTCAAGCATTCATAGTCTCTGTTTCCCCGACAGGGGGTTGGACTTTGTGTCATTTGGCATCGTGTAGTGCTCTTTTCCATTGGCCCCTTGTAGTGCTCTTTTCCATTGGCCCCTGTCCTCTGCCACATGAATGGAGAGCTTCCAAGAGCGGAGATCTTCACAAAC
>JAAAKL020018133.1:0-10349 GCA_010016065.2 Carybdea cf. marsupialis auct. non (Linnaeus, 1758)
CCTGTCAGGCCTTGCCGTGCTGCCGCCCTTACATATATATATTTTATCCCAAACACTATTTTTTACATATTTTAACTCAATTGCTAAATTTATAAGGATTTCAGAAAAAAAAAATCAATTTAGATTCCACACAAATACTAAATCTTTATACAATAAACTAATTTTTCCTTTCCCAATGCTATCTCTATAATGTGAGTATTATAAACTTAACTATACCCTAAGCTAAACATATTAACCTTCAGGTCACCAGTCATCATAAAGCTCATGTTGATGGTCCAGGATGGCTTGGCATACTATCTTAATGCATGTTGTTGGTACCTGTGTCTATTTACAACATCTCTGTACCTTGTACAGCATGCAGTATTTTATATCTTACTTTGGCAAAGCAAGTATTATACTCAATGTCTTGTGGTTATTCTAGAGTAGAAATAATCATGAGAAGTTAATAAAAGCTTACTGTATTGAAGTATAAGTCCAACTGACACATTCACTGTAATGTTCTGTAATACATCAAAATGAGACACATTCTAAAGGGAAAATCTGTGACTACTGATGTATTCAATAGTTGTTAACCTGGCACTATCAATATTTATCAATGGGCACCAATTAGTTTAGTTTAGAAATATCCCTGAATAATAGTAAAAATCTGGCAATACAGTGGGCTCTTGACTTGATACTACCAAAAAAGTACCATGGAACTTCAACAACTATATTGCTATAGTTGAAATTCATTTGCTACAGAATACAAAATAGAGAACAGAAAGAGCTACAGTATGACGATGTAGTTCTAGTGTTATGCTCTACCTACTCTACTTCTGAACTTTCCATGCATTTGTCTTACCTGAGCAGTATAGGACCGGTACAGAAAAACATCTCGTTCTATCCTCAAGTCAGATGATGCTGGCTGCAAAGCAATAAAAACAACGATGTTAGTAGACTATAAGATCCATAGGGTACACTTTGATGGCTCACCATAATCTGCAAGATAGTGAGGTCTAACTTAAAACAGATATTAAAATTTCACTCTTAAACTCCTGCATTCCTTCAATTATGTTGGTGGCAACTTAAGTCTAAGGATTGATGAGATTGAATGTATGGTCAAAGGCCTGGTAAGTGAAACCTATTCATTAGGTTGCTGTCGTGGGATTATTAACCACACATCACACAATTTTTGCAGTCCAAGACAAGAGTCAGTGTTATGAACAGTCTAGAAATTATGTACATTGCTTAGTATTAAACATATAGTCCACAGATCCAGTAATAAAGATGATGAAATACATGTTCCCAAGGCTAGGCCTATCATTTTTATGCCTATGATGATTTGGTCTACCTAAAATTACATTAAATTTAGTATATTCTGGCAAGATGGCAAGACTGGGTTTCAGACCGTGCTTATAAATGCACTTTTACACCCTCTAGCATTTAAAAGATTTCTGTTAAGAAATCCTACAATTGCAGGATAAACAAATTTATGACACTTTAATCACTAATATATTAGGTACATACTTTCGTTAAGTTTGTTATCTATTTCACCGATAAATTGGTACCGGTATAATATAGGCTGCAGCAACTTGTGTAAATTGGCCTATAGGCCTACCGTACTCTGAAAAGAGTATATAGCTATAATATATTTATATATATATGCCTAGTAAATATCATGATATACATGTATGGGATTCAAGAGTACAGAATAAAATTTAAATTGATATTTTTGTCAAGTTCACTGCTCATGCTAAAATATTGGTGACTCTACCTCTGGATCCAACTTGAGACTGCAATTCAAACGGTGCACTATGTCGATCAAAATATCAGTGTAACTTCTATGTCAGTAGAACATAACACATAAGATGTACTAACTTACTACCACGGATTAAGCTGACAAATATACCTTGAGGGGCAGTGGATCCAGCGTTTCACCCATGTGGTAGCATGAGGTATGATCTCGAGATTTTTGGCGCCTGTTTCACAATTTTCGTCACAACACTAGACTTACCGTGGATTTGTTTTTCTTCATGCAAACATCAAGGATTTAATGTTTATACGATTGGTTTCATATGCAGGCCATTGGCTGTATATCGACCAATTTGGTATGTAAACATCCAATTGGTTTTTTATTACTGTTACTCTCACCAGATCTATCTATTGATATATATTATATATGTATATTTATAAGCCACCTCGTTGTAAAATCCGCCAAACGTTACTAGTATAGTAGTACCGGTAGTACATTTCCCCTCACCTTAGCAGTACAGTAATGACTCGTAGTAGTGATGTTCAACTAAAACTTATGCAACTGCTTAAGTCTAAAACATTTATTCGTCACACAATCTAGGGATATAAAAGTAAAAGTTCTTAAAAACGTAGGGTTGAGTAGCTAGCCTTTAACCATAACTAAGATGTAAGAAGTACCGATGTGTAGGCCTACATCTGAGCTGACAGTGCAACAAAAAATTAACAGTTTATCAGCGACGTTTTATGCCTTTATCTCTTTAACCTTTGTAATTAATAAAGGTGACATACCTGCACCCTCTGAGCTTCATTTATGCAATGCTGAAAATTCCCGATATAGAAGGCATTTCTGACTTCGAAGAGCTCGTCAACTTCTCCAGAGGCTGCCATTTTGTATTATTCCACGTATTTGATTTCAGAAAACAGTTTGTGTGCAATTCATAGGGAGCCACAATCCAAGGGTTGCATGGATATTTATAAACAAAATACATGTGAGGTTTACGAAGCGTCCATCGATAAATCCTTTACAATACGGTCCTCAGGCAGTCTAGGTAGGGAAAGACAGGCAAGAAAAGAAGTCTCACCGTTATAAAGATAAAGTGGCAAAACTAACAAACAACAAGGAACCGATTTCATGTAGAGGGACCAAAATAAAAAATGGGGGCCAGATCCACCCGGGGTTTTGCCATGCGCAAGCGTATGATCCGTTTACTCAATCAGTCCACCAGTCCATCCATCCATCCATCCATCAATTACTCGTGCACTTGCTTATTTATGTTCATTTATCTGTTGATTTTAATTTAATCTATCAATCACTCATATACTTGCTTATTTATATTCATCCATCTATTGATTTTATTGGAACCTAGCTATGAACCAATCAACGCACTAAAACAATGAACCAATAAAGTACTCAATCAGTCCCTCAGTCCATCCATCCATCCATCCATCCATCCATCCATCCATCCATCCATCCATCCATCCATTAATCACTCATGTACTTGCTTACTTATATCCATTCATCTGTTGATTTTATTGGAACCTAACCTATTAACCACTCAATCAGTAAATCAATCGATCGATCATTCTATTTAAACATTAACACTATTGGGGGAAATGACTATCTTAATGACTCTCTTCTGTATCTCCACGATTTTAGGTCCCTACTAGACCCCTACTAACAGGACTGTTATATGCCGACTTCGTCCTTACCTGAAGAATTGAAGATCTGAAGAGGCAAGATTATCGATTCAGCTTCAATCCGAGTTTCCTGAAGGAACTTGTCTTTCAGTAGCCGCACCGTAATAAAGTTTTGACTGAAAAATTTCCACAAACTACTTATGACTTTAGATTATTACTCATAATTTACAGTATATGCGTAATTATATAGGATACCAGACACAGCTGTCGTGTGATAGAATGTAGCACTCATAGTGGAAGAGGAAAATTTACCGCTTTGAATATAACTAGATATGTGAACCCAGTGGAAGTCATTCTATGGAAGAAATTTACCGTGACTTGAGTCAGTCAGGTTTTGTGCAGAAACGTTTCTAAAGGTCCTTCTCCTTTCTTCAGTTACACAGCACTGCAACCTTTGTTGTCTATTGTATGGCCTGGAAAAGGTGTTGATGAATCTAAATTTGATCTCAGCCAGTAAAACTTTGTTTGTAGGCACTCCATATTTTCAATCGCATGCCATTTCCTTTCTTTGGTATCTTATTCTTCAGTCTACTTCCGATGGGTTGATTTGGACTTCATCTTCATAAAAAAGAACGGTTGCAGGTGTAGTATAAGAGGTGAGTCTTTTTGCAAAATAGGCCATTTTCTATACTTGCAGCTGTTTAGTCTCTGCAGTAAGTGGCGGGAGTGCTAGGATTTGCAATTGAAATTGAGCATAATCAAATTTGATGCGGGAAACGCCTTTTCTGAGGATATTTCTAGGTGAATATTACAACATTCGCAAGCTGAGACTCAAGGTGAAACACCCTCTAGGTAGTTTCTAGTCCGTTTTCAGCACGTCAAGTTGGTTCTTGCACCTGTGGGTTAACATTTTTAAATCGTGCAAACAACACCACATACTAACATATTTTCCTTATTTGTATATTAACCAATAATTTCTGCCAAAATTATGCTCGCTGTGGCAACAAGGAAATTGAACGACGTTGTGGAGTAAGAAGAACTTTCTATTGAAACGTTAACGAGCGCTCTTCAAATTGAGGGGAAGCATAATGTCAGTAAAATCGTTGCGTAGCTTGTCGACGCTCCTAGTTGAGTTTGTTCACTTGAATGTTGACAACTCTCACCAAAAATGTAGAAGATTTTAATTAAAACAATAACCCTTCCGAAGGGTTTCTTTTCAAAAATTAAAATAACAAGGAATAGCTTTCTTTCGAATGACTTACCTTCCGGTAGTGTTATTCGTACCTTTTTTAGGTTTATGCAGATCTTGGAGCAGATGAGGCACAGAGCATGTGGTGTGACCACAGGGCAGCTGGAACTAGTGAGGTAAATGCGGCATTTGTCGCATAACATTTGGACGTTCAACTTACAACGCTTTCTCGATAAAAAATCCGATATGGCCGCAACTGCCACATAGGTTGCAAGGATTTATCTTGTGGCTACGCTTAAATTGGCTTAAAAAGAAATCCGTTTTATGCTTTCTGACTTAAGTTTAAGCACAAAGAAGTATAAAGTTATTTAATTTATAGGATTTTTTAGTATATTTTCTGGATTGTAAGGGTAATGAAAACAACATAGACTATCCAATAAGAAAGGATAGTTGAGACTAGTTCGGAGTGGCACTGACACCTGAGAAAGATCGAGAGACCTGACTGTGCTGGTATACGCACGTTAAGAGCATTGATAGCAGCGATCCAGTTTGAAGCGTGATGCAGTAATTGGTCGACGGGAAAAGACCGATAGGAAGACTAAGAAAAACTCGAAGAAACAGCATCAAGGTGGACACGAAGGAGCTGCAACTGCTGGAAAGGGACACAGAAGAGAGATAGCTATGCTAAAGACAGGATCACTCTACCGACCCTGCTTAGAAGAAAGTGAAAAGAAGAAGGTGAAGAAGATAAATATATGGATATATTAGACCTAAAACCATTCAACTTCACCAAATATGTTACCCTAACTGTATCCGAAAAACATTACAGTTTAACATCAAATATGATCGTGTTCCCTATGTTACATAGTTCAGTGTTGCGATTTGTAGTCTAGAGAGCTGGTAGAACGACAGGGCTTAATGCTTTGTGTTTACAGTTCGGGATAAAAGTTTTAGAATACTTTCGACAGGGAAAGCCTTTAATATTATCACGCAATGAGAATCACAGATACCCCGTAACCTTAGCCTTATTCTGTATAATAACCGAGTGAAATTTGTATTTTTATTGGTTCTTTGATATTTATCTTTGTTTAGTTAAAAAGTTTATCTTAATGCCGGTTCATCACTGTAAATGGGACTTGAAATTGTTGTCAGGTAGGAAGTTGTTTGTATAAATTTATTGCGGTACTTTCACAGTATAACATAGGATTGGCCCTTAAAAAGGTATGCCGATATCTGACGGGAAAGAGAAAAGAAGTACAAGGCTTAGCACATTTATAAATAGCAAAAAATTGCAAAAGAGACAGCTACATACTTCTCATACCTAATCGGTACCTAGCTAGAACTGAAATCAACATGATACCTAAAGAAGGGCGACGACCACATGGAAGACCAATACAGTATATACAATATTGGGGGCCACTTCTATTAAGATCTGCATGAATGTGGCAGGCCTAGTAACTGACTCAAACTATCTACACATGCTAAAGATAGAAAGACGTCGAGTGACAGTGGCTCAAACTATCTACACGTGCTAAAGATAGAAAGACGTCGAGTGACAGTGGCTCAAACTATCTACACATGCTAAAGATAGAAAGACGTCGAGTGACAGTGGCTCAAACTATCTACACATGCTAAAGATAGAAAGACGTAGAGTGACAGTGGCTCAAACTATCTACACATGCTAAAGATAGAAAGACGTAGAGTGACAGTGGCTCGTTGCGAAAGCTGAGAAAAGAAGGTAAAGTAACATACGCGGATGAGGAAATTAAAAGGATTTTTTGACAGCTGGGAGGGCTTAAAATCATGATGCAGCATCTTGCTCATGGAAAAACAGCTTTGTGTAGATGAAGCAATGGACATACATGATCTACACCTTCTCAATTGACACACTCTTGCTTTTGGTCTCTACCTGGAAAGTTTATAGTCATCTTAAACTTGTGAGTATTCATTTCGTTTAGAAACAGCAGAGATTTACAGATTAAAAATTTTTTGGATTTTACTTAAATTGATGTCATTACTGGATCATCTGGGAAACATGTTGTACACTGTATTGACTCAAAAGTAAGTGGGAAGAAGTTGTAATGCGATCATCATAGGATGGAAAATTGTGGAATAATTCTTTTCTGGGTAAAATTGCAAGGCCCTTTTTCGCATTTGAAGCGCAAGGCCCAGCGATATGGTCCTTTTGCCACTCCACCCCATCCTCGTAAAAACGCATTTGTTCCGTAGGTATCGTAAAGCAAAAACTATGCTTCCGTGTTTCGCGAATAAGGCTTAGGGCTTTATCGGTGACAAAGTTGGCCATTCTTTTTATTAATGCATCGGAAATAACAACGTAAATTCCATTACGAGGAGTATCTCACTTTCTAAGAGCTGCATACACTCTCCACATCGTTAAGAATCAATCTTTTAGGTTCCTTTAATCGTTGTTGAAATTTTTAGAAGAACCTGACCATGCTTTGCAAACTGAGAAAAGTATAATAAAAATTGTTGAAAGTTGCACCATAGAAGAAATTTACTAGGTCTCTGTTAGAAAAACAAACCAAAGGCACATTGTATCATTGTGTACCTTCTAGTTCCATATCCTTCAACACCCCACGTCATTGACTTTGTCCGATTTAATGCCAAAGGGTCGTAAAAATCTCTCATCTCCCCCCTGTTCTGCTAATCGCAATCATGTTGTTAATTACTCTCAGCCTTTTTCTATTTCCGACTTTCATCTACCAACCTCGGCTGACTCTGAATTTGAACTTCAGCTCAATGAAAACCTTCTAAGTTCGAAGCTACGACCTTCTATGAATATTAACCAAAGCTCTGTTTCTTTGTCTTTGTTTTGAATTTTCATTTGGGACCCTTTGTCTTCGTTGTCTTTGTTCATACGTTGTAGTATATTTTACCTACTTGTAATGTTTGTCAAGTTTGTGTTACCTTTTCTCTGAAGATGATGTGAACAACATCGAAAGCTCAGATCTAAACAGACTTCTTTATATCTTGTCTATACTCATATTTGCTATTCGCATTGCTTGCTGGGCACTCATATTTATCATAAAAATGCAATAAGATACGTACAAGCGGTTTGTCACTATTTTGTTGTATAGAAGGTGTTTAAGGGATATCAAAAACTCACGTTTGTGTAGAAGAAATGTGTCCGAACAAGCAAAACAAGAGGACTCCATAACATTTCAGACATGACCGCAGCAAGAAAACATTACATCTGTTAAAGCGGAGTGTATCAGAGTGTAGAATGGAATAGCAAGAATCAGGAACAACTTAGAACATAGGATTTTTACTATAAGTTTTATAAGTACCTTAGCAACTTGGCAAAGGTAAGATTTTAATGTTTGCAGTTCTGCATTTGAAGTATGTGCTTGTTAATTCAAATACTATTGTATAGAAGATGGACTACAAGATTTTAAAAGTGCCTAATGATGCAGCTTTTCTCTGGCGTACGCAAGGAATGTCCTAAGAAGGCAAGGTCAAAGATCGGATGTGAGACGGTGCAAGTTTGTTGAATACAGTCTTGCATACCGCTGAAATATTAAAAGTTTTCTTTTCAAAACGGTAGCAAACCCTTGAAATTATTGCACCCTGCCTTCGAAAGGTTTACTTTGTTTTGAAAACCGACCCATCTAATCTTTGCATGGTTTCGTATAGTAGGAAGGGGGATGGCTCGGCGTTCTCATATATATATATATACTGCTTATATACTATGTTTCTTTGTTCTATTTATTCCCACGTTTTTAACGTTTAAGGTCGTGGCAGCCACGACCTGAACGACCCTTATAAGATATGTTGTTTGATGTTGTTACCAAGTCATGTAAAGCCTTTTTAACTACAATGGATGGTTTACTTCTCAAATATTTCTTGCCGGCGTGTATTGAAGCTGATGATTTAGCTATTGACGATAGTGAAACAGACGATGGCGGAAAGATATTCCTAAGCCATGCTGACGATGTATTTTTGGAAAATACTATCATAATTTGAGGTTGAAAACTTCATTGTTTATGTCTGTTATCTTTACTAATACTGCTTTTCAAAGTAATAAGTACTGGTCTATTCGGATCACTAACTGTGAAAACCTATTTAAAGTAATAACAGTCAATATTCTCATAACATGATGATTCAATATCGCGTTAAGGCAGTGCTTGTTTGTATTGGACGGAAGAGTTATCTTTTTGCTTATGGAGCATAGCTCCTTAACATGTTTCGTGGATGCTGACATACAAATTCGTGGGCACATCGTAGCATACTCGATTTATATCATCATCTGTCACCAGATCTAACGGTGGAAAGTCAGGCCCGTATCTAGGACGAATTCAAGACGCGGGCAAGCTGTTTGTACAGAGAGAGGGGAGGGGGTGGTTTAAAAATTGCGATTTGTAATTCTATGTAACAAGTAATGCAAAGTTTCTGCTTGCAGGGGGTGGCAAGTGTTGTTGTGCGGAGGGGCTTTGCCCACACACCCCCTTGGCTACGGGCCTGCGAAAAGTGTACAAACAAATAAGTAAGTACAGTAACCTAGGACAATACATTTAAGATACAAATGCTCTAAAAAGGTGCCACAACAGAGAGATTCGTAGCTCGTCTCTTATTAGAGGTACAAATAAAATGAAGTTGAGCTCAAGAGTAAGGATGGTCCTAAGATATTTAAACCCAGTTCAGTTTCTTTATTTACTTCTCAACAGTGAAATAATTCTGTTCGTATCGAATTTAGTAACAAAACTTTACAACGTATGACCACAGCATGAAATAATGTTAAAAAAACGATTAAAAAAGAAAAAAAGATAATAATAATATATTTCCCTTTGTTTGCTTGCATAGCAGGATACTCGCAACAAATAGGTATATCCGGTGCAAGTTATGATGCATGTAGCTTTCATAAATGTCTTACGTTCATGAAACAGTAACAGCAGCAACCACCACAACTATAAGGAATACACGCAGTAAAAAGATAACAAAAAATATCAACAAATAAAAAAATAATGAAAATAGAAATAAAAGTAAAAATTAAATTAAAAAAAGTTAAATCGACTACTCCTAGAAAAATCATCAAGCTACCATACTGAGACCCATTATCGAAAACGTCCTCATGCGAAAACAGTTGCGAAAACCGACGCACTACAGGTTTCCGCAGATTTTGTTCCTTTCTATAGAAAATACCATACGTAGTTCTTAAAGCACAACTTACTAAAGGAAATACCCGGCCAGAGACAGGATTATCACAACTACACAGTGAGTTACAAGGCCGGATAGACTAAGTGGTTCAACCCTATCTGTAACTAGCTTCCGAGCTGCATAATGAAACTTCCCTAAGGTTCCTTTCGTTTCTTACATTAACAAATAGGTTACCGCAATATCGAAAGTAGCGATTTCTTAAGGCTGTTTATGCGAGAAAAATTTATGAATATCATCCATAACAAAATATGGGTGTAACCATGCGCGCCGATCGCTGTAAAAATGTGGGGGCGGACGCATTATTAAAACATGGAGAATTTGACATTTTTGGGCCACAAAGTGGGGGATAAAGCAGCTGTTGCCCAACCATTCTGAAACGTCAGGGGGCAAGTCTCCCCCCTCCCCCAGAATCTACGCCCATGGGTGTAACTGCCATATCCACTGCAGTGTATATGATATTGATAAGGTAAAGTTACACCTGTAAGTGTTGTAAACAACAGGAAGTTTGTTGTTGTCGTCATTATTTATTTAGTCCATCAGAAAAATATTTACATCTGATTTCAACTTTACATAATAGTTTGCATAACAACTAAGACAAAACATTTTTATAAATTTC
>JAAAKL020018134.1:0-10348 GCA_010016065.2 Carybdea cf. marsupialis auct. non (Linnaeus, 1758)
AACATAGAGCTCTGACATGGGTATGGGGTTCAAAACTCGTGCTTCTACATCTACAAGTGATCTTGTACAAGAAATCTTCCAACATAGAGCTCTGACATGGGTATGGGGTTCAAAACTCGTGCTTCTACATCTACAAGTGATCTTGTACAAGAAATCTCTCAACGCCGAGGCACTACTGCGATATTTTGCTTTATTGAAGAAGTTTTCTCATCTACGTTATAGGTCAACTAGGAAGATAGATGGCCGAGGATGGAAAGGGGTTGCTGGTGAAGCAAAAGTAACTTTTACATTTCTGTAGAGTATAAGTGCTCAACCCAACACTTTCCAGATAGCCGAGCTGTGACTTGTCAAATATCTATTAAGTTTTAGATACACAAATATCTGACAACTGAAAGTTAGACGATCTGAAGGTTTCCTATTTTTACTGTCACACCCTATATATGACTAATAAAAATGGTATCCTTGAAATAAGGATAAGCACACATTCCTATTTTTCTATTTTGAAAATTTATTTATATTCAATTATTCATATATTACTTATATTTATATATTAATACATACTATATATTTATTTATATAATTATAATGCTTTGTTGTGTAGGATTTGAAAGTTATAAGTATGTTAATCGTCCGTTGTTGTTTTTGAAAATTGTAAGCTTCGCTCTCCAAAGATGGGAGGGATGTGGTGTAGTTGTACTATTGTCATTACCGCTGACACAAAGGTCTGTAACTTCAATATAAATTGTATGCTCACCACGTGTAAGGTGTAGTTGGAAGTAGTTATGAGAGAGTGTGGTTCAGTATTCCTACTCAAGAACCGGAGTAATAGATTTGTTGAGACGAATTGAAGGTTTCTTATTTTACTGCCATACCCTATATATGACTATAAGAATGACATCCTTAAAATAAGGATAAGCACACATTACTTGTCATTTCGGGTAACTGTAGAGGTGATACGACGAATATAGCTGTAAGTGAATGTCTTCCGAAGCCTAGCCAAGTCGCTGTTCCTAGTGATGATTGAATAACAATTCCGCAGCGGAAAATGTCGAGGAGCAAAATGTCGCCCGCCGCGACTACTTGCGCCTAGTGGAGATTGGCCTTTACGCCGCAGTGGAAACCAAGCTTAACACCTCTACCACCACCACCACCAAAACCCTTCTTATCACATTATGAATGTAATACCCTTTTCACATGGAAGGACGCTACTATCGCAGCGTCCGTCTATCCAAAAACGTGTGTTCATGTGAACATTGGGCCAAAAGCGGAAAATCAGCGTCTGAATGCCTCACTCCCACGCTCTCAAATCTCCAGATCAAGGAGAACACCGAGATTTGTGATTGCACAGTCTGTTATTTATCGTGCTAAAATTCAACTGGTCCCACTAGATACAACACTGTTATTATGATATACACTCTACCGATGACTCATCAAAACTCTGTCTACACGTCTTCAGCTGACACAACTGCACAACAGGAAAAACACAACCTACACAGTTGTGCCTACTCACATAGATATTTGATGAGTAATGATGCCACAGTACCGGGAAAGAAGGTAACTTTAAAACTACTCATAAACTACTACTTTTCAATATCAATTGTCTACACCCGTGTCAGCGCCGGTATTGCTTTCCAGGAAGTATCTCTTGCTGACAGTGGTTGCATCAGAACATTCTATCATACATCCACATTTATTGCTCTGATAGTCTTGAAACTTGCTCCTCGCAGCTAGAGCACAAAATGGCTATTGACGCTTAAAACATTCCATTAACGCTCGTTTTCTCTCAGCGTCCAACTGACGCTGGGATTGTGTAATGCAGCGTTTGTCAGCGTCCAGGCTTGGCATGTGAAAAGGCGTTTTCCAGCGTTCCGTCGACGGAACGCTAGATTTTCTCCCCATGTGAAAAGGGTCTAAAACGATGCACCTCACCGTACATTTATTTACATCTCATACTCACCCGAGCTGTCCGTGGTCATTCTTTCTAAAGTTTCTTCATAATCAAAATCCTCATCAAGAACTTCCTCCTTCGTCACCGTCTCCGTTTCTTGTAGTAACTCTTCCACCTTCACCTGATCAACGTCTGCTTTCTCGGCAAGTACCTGCACTGCCGTACAAAGATTGCACTCAATAACACCATGCTACGAGAAAGAGACCAAAACAAGAAAATAAATATTAAAGAAACTTAATACAAGAATTTAACGTAAAAGACAAGTCATAGTGTTGATTGGATAAGCTTGTTTTCGTACGACTCTCATCAGAACGGTTACGTCATAAATACAAATGCTGAGAGGATCAAATAGTCGAAAAATCTAAAATCTAACTGGCTAACAGTAAGCGAAAATCAAAAGTCTAATTGGCTATTAGTACGCACGTTAACGAAAATCTAATTGGCTAATAGTACGGACGAAAACGAAAATCTAAAATCTGATTGGCTGATAATACGGACGTAAACGAAAATTTAAAATCTAATTGGTTAATAGGACGGACCTTAACGAAAATCTAAAATCTAATTGGCTAACAGTACGGGGGTAAACGAAAACCTAAAATCTAATTTTCTAACAGTACGGACGTAAACGAAAACATGACTAAAATAAACAGACAGTCTCTCCACCAATTAAATTTTCGAATGTTTGATCCTCTTAGCTTTTGTATTTATGACGTAGCGGTTCTGATGAGAGTTATATGAAAATCAGCTTGTTCAACCAACAATTTAACCTGCCTTTTACGTCCAGCTCTAGGATTCTGTAACACAAACAACTTATAGACACTTAATAAACAGGGGTTCGAAATTGCAGCAAAGTCTATCAAACGGGAAAGGTGATAATCACTAATGGACGACGACGTCAAAAAGAGAGCGACCTTTAAAGCCTGGTTCCCAGTGCGGAGTAAGGCTTGTCGTTGTCCATGTCCATCTCGTTGTCTTGGTTGAGCATCCGACTTTGATTGACACATCTCGGAAGAGACAACTCAACTATAAATAATCAAATGGTTTCGCGGGCCTTTACACGAGAGAATTACTGTGAAATAGCCGATGTGGACGAACGGAGTATTGCCTTGATTGTTATCACTTCTGAGGCAAAGGACTGTCCTAAGACACAAACGTCTACTGTAATTCAAACAATCTCGTGAGGTTTCACTACTACATCATTTTATATGTTCATTCAAACGATCCACACACGTTCAATCTTCCAAAGAAGAATGCCGAGAACAAAGGACAAGGCTTGTCTTGCAAGAACGAAAACTTTTTCATTCTGCTCGACAAACCTTACGCCGCAAGCTGTCAATCAAAACTAGACAAGACAACCGGTTCCCACTTTATCTTGAAGCAAGATAAGGACAACGACATGAACAAGCTTTACGCCGCAGTGGGAACAAGGCATAAGGGCATTGAAGAGTTTGAAAAACGCTTTCTTCACACAATTAAGCTACTATTGCCAGGTTTTGAGTAAATGAATGGTTCTCCTTTATCCAACTTACACTGTGATCATGCGTGTTTTCAATAGTATCATCACCTTCTACCTCCTGAGAATCCTCACCTAAAAGAGATAACACAGAATAGTGGAAGGAATAGACAAATGTGTAACTTTGATGCCAGTCCCAGACAGGCTTACATAGTTTGTAGCAGCCCCCTAGATTTATGTACTTTCCAAAAAATCATACATGAGGGTAAACCATTTTTACAAAATATAAGGAGGTAGAGGGGTAACAGATAATGGGCAAAATGTTTTAGAGATAGAGCCTACCAGGTTGCACAGTGAATTACATGGAGGATTACGACCGAAGGATTACAAAAAACTATTGAATGGGATCAAGGCTACTCTTCTTTTGCAGCAGCTGTACCAACAACTCACCATTGTGCCAAAACGTAGATGGCAGAATGCTACTTGAGGAAAACACTCAAGATAGGTTTGTGGGCAGAAGTGTTCAAAACAACTGAACAAATGGCACTTTTGAAGCCAAGGTCAGGGGGATTTCCCATTGTCCCAAGATTCAAGATCAACAGAATGGTAATGTTCATTAAAGTTTAAGAGGACCATTGCAGTTCTGCATAGAAAGCCACTTCACAGCTTGTTTACATCTAGGGCCAAAATTTTAATGCTTGTGATGACATGCCATAAAATTACCTATCATTGATGCATTGTTTAATAGTTTCTACAGACTTGATTGTCAAAATCTTGGGAGAAAAGTGCAGTACAAGTAGTCCTTTTCCAATCACAGTGACAGCCTCATCTTCTTATTTCCTAGTTTCTTTCATAACTTGGATATTGGCACAAAATTCAATCAGGTACGATATTATTGGCCTAATTTCTATTCAAATGTCAATATAACTTGACGATCATGACCAGACTGTTTCCATTAATTCGCAGTGACTGATTTTCAATATCAAGCAACCTTTTCCAAAATAGTTTGCTTTTAGCTCATGGACTTAGCTCTGTTCATGGCACTCTTATAAATGTAGATTTTTGTCCTTGGCAAAAATACAAGTGCAATGTTCTTGATGATTTGTAGAGTTGTAGAATAAATAATCAACTATGAAACAACTAAATGTATACAGCTTTTATGGATTTGCGAGTAGAATATCATCCTATGCATAATCCTTAACTGTCCTTTGCCTTATCTACACATATCAGTTCTATTGATGGTAGATATTTGCCATGTCTTGAGTCGTAGTCTTTTTCAGAGCTACGTTTTGAGAGATACTTCTCCCATCATCAGGCTGTTGGACTTTGGACAGCTTTCTTACTTATGCTGTTTGATTGTGGACTCCCGAGGAAGTAGGGATCAAACTTGTTGGATAAGTGGCACCAAGCTGATTTTGTGCTGCTTGCGTTTTCCCCGATAGTGCTGGTAGCCATAAGTGTGGTAGGTTGTAGGATATGCTATTGACAAATATCTACCATCAATGGCAACAACTGAGTCAACAAGCATCAGAATATTTAGCCATATCAGCCCCACCTATGTTTCAGACAACTTTCATCTGTAACTGACTTCTTCAAGTCAGTTATGGATGAAATGATGTCTCAAACATAGTTTCCTTTTTTGTGTAATATTTTTTTCTTTCTTGTCCGTGTATTGATCATCTTATCATAAATAACGGTATTGCAACTGCTGAACCACAATGTAGAACAACAGAAAGAAAGAGTACTGTTACAATAGAACATCCCTACTTCATAGTGATGGACGTACTGAACGAGTCTCAGGTCATTATCTGTTATGACAGCTGCTCCATTTTGACAAGAAATGGCAAGATTAGGTATGCTATCTATGTAGATCTATGTAGTCTGTGCAAAAATAGATAGATTTAGAGGGCATACTGAATTACACTTTTGTGAAGTATATGAGTTGTGCTATCTGTAAGAGACTGTAGTATTAAAACTATATAATGTCAGAAAAATTCAGAGGAAAGGAAATGATGTCGGCACTAAATTTAGAGTATAGTGTCAGACTCACAAACCAAGGGTTGTGAGTTTGAATCGACCCTGAGCTTGCCTGTCACAATCCTAGAGGTACTGGGTTCTTTCATCTGCTCTCGTGAAGTGGGAAATTATGTTTTCAGAGATTGGACAGAGAGGAAATTGCAAGCACGATTATTAAATGAAGGGGGAAAGATCCCCAGAAAGGGAACTGTAACTGTGAATACCCAAAGGAAAAAAATAACCCTGTTCCTAGTAGTGGCTTCAGCCTTGAACATGGTGAATCGATTAAAAAAAGATATATTACTTACCTGGCTCTGTCTTGACCTGGACATTTAAATGAAATAGACTTGGGGTTTCTCCAACTGCTTCTAGAGTTGCTGATAAATCAATAACTTCCATGGAGGAAGATTGTAGTTTCCCTTCTGTGTGTTGTTTGTTCTTTCTCTGATACCCTGGAGAAGAAATTAAGAGACTTTATTAGAAAAATCCTGATTTATTTACTGCTACTTTAATCCACTTTAAAATAATAGACAGCCAGCATGCCACGTTGTCAGATGGCAAGGTTTTCTCCCTTGCCAAGAGAATGAATTTTTTAAAAAATTCAAAATATGGTTGACACGAAGTCATCTGGAAAAATCTCTACACAAAAAAGTTCCAGGAATTTCAAGGGAAAAGTCATAAAATAAAAATTATCCCAGGTATTTGAAGGCCTAAATTTTTTCAAGGTTTAGCCAGATTTTCCAGGAGTGCAGGCCACCCTTATTTTAAACATAACTACATCAAATATGAATCAAGAGGGGAGATCAAGGGCAGTTGAATGCAGGTAGGGTTATTGCTTTAGACTACCAAATCGAAGATTACAGTCACTTCTAACACCATTATTATAAAGCTAATCCTTTACCTACTCTACAACTAAAATCTTGAATTAGATTCAGTTTGAGAACAACTTGACGATCTCATTGTCGATGAAATTGGTTTGTACCGGAGTACCGGTATTCTAAGCTAAATACTCATAAGTTTCCTTTGGGCTGGCTTAGTGCAACACCCCTACCCTCAGTCGATATTGATTTCCCTCAGATCCTCTATCGATACATATATAATATGGTGAATATGTCTAATTAAAAAATCACTGACCTCCTTAAAATCATGTTGACCGAATAAACCTTACATGTATGAGTTTAGTTGAAAATCGTTGGGAGTAACATTGCATAATATGGAATCACCCCGTAGCAAAGGTACGGAGGAATACTCGTACTGCAATCATATGAAACACGTATTTGTAAGCCATATGGGTTGTATTATTGACTGAAACAATGTATTCAGCATCCAGAATACGAGTCTGATCTTTAAGACTATTTGTACATACTAGCGTGAGGTCCGTAACGCCCCTTCAGACAGATACGTTGCAAGACAAAAATGACGCGTCTTGACCGACAATATTGAATGAGGAATCTCATTATTGTAAAAACTAACGGAAAGTAAAAGCACTTCTCATAATTTTTATCACTCCACTAAATTCCCCTTACTTTACTGTCTTTTGCAGCTAAGTAATCTAAGAACGAAATAGCATGCAGTTGACATTCGATTCGTTTCTATTTTTAGCCAGTTCGGTTGTCATTTCAGAACGTGTCTTTGATAAACTAACTACTGGGTTGAATATTTGTACTAGTAAAAAGTGTTCTATGCCATAGAAGTCATATGTACAACAAAAGTAACGTCATAGTTGAGGCCGATATCAATATGAACTGGCTATTATGATTGTCCTGCCTTACATAGCTACTGGTACCACGTGTCGCTATTATGATTCAACCACGAAACCCTTTTATTCCGAATAACTTACCTTCAAAAATCGTCTGCTCCTATAAAACCCAAGAACATCAAGCGTGTAACTATCTACAATGGCATCCAACGATTCCAATGTACTCCACTCTAAATGCTGCCACCACTTCCTCTGACAAATTATAGAAAATGAACGGGTATTCAAAATGGTAGCACAGGAAGACAACAATTGATAGTGCCTCGATGCCGTACCGAGACTGACCACGCGCACTTCTGCATCCAGAGATCTGACGATGGCATGCAGAAGTAAGACTTCGTGCTTGGGCGTCTGTTTGCCTTCTAATATGAGAGGGCTTGATCAAATCTAAAAATATTCAAGAACGTTACTTGCGATCCAATGGCCTCCCTCAGGGCCAGTAATGAAGCCAAAGGGATCAAATCAAGTCGTGCTTAAAGGGTGTCAAAGGAGGGCATCAGAAAACAACTTTACCCCCTCCCCCCATTGAGTCTGTTATTGGACCTTTGTACCAATAAGTTTTGAAACACTCATGATATTGTTTGGAACATTACTGACTATCTTTGTACCACGAATCTGCCACTGTTCTGAAATCTACACAACTGGTCTTTCGATATGAGTAACCGTATGAGCGAAACTTTATCGTTATCTTATTTTAATCGTTTGGCCAAATGTTGCTTTATTTTCATGGAAACAAACTTGAATGAAAATCAAAGTGACAATCTAATAATAATTGCGTCAATACAATTAGATAGATGATAAAGTCTTTCCACTGATAAGCAGTGGGCTGTTAACTGGAACTCCTCTAAATAAACAGAAAAAGCTAACTAAAATATAAAGGTAGCTTGGGACTTGCCTCCCTTACTCTGCTTCTAGTTGACAGAAGGGACAGCCAAGAAGCCATCTCGACCACCCAGTAGGACCGCCTCCCACAAGCCGAATAACAGCAGTAGAAAGAATACAGTCAGGCACAAATACTACACATTGATCTTAGCCAAAAGTCCGAGAAGTTGTGATTGCTCAACATCACAACTCATTTTATGCTCCAAATTTTGAAACTGAAGCTCTACAAGGCTAGACATTTGCGGGACATTTGCGGGACATTTGCGAGACATTTGCGAGACATTTGCAAGACATTTGTGAAACATTTGCGAGACATTAGCAAGACATTTGCGAAACATTTGCGAGACATTTCCGACACAAACGCAAGTAATTGAAGATATTTTTACAGATTAGGTCATCTTTTTTATTTTCTAAAAGACTGCAAAATGTGTTGTTTATGTTTTTTGATTTGTAAGATTAATAACTAAAATCGTTTTTTAATAAGTTTAACTTGAACTTCTTGAAAAGTTGTTAAAAGTTATTGAAATGAGAAACACATCATTTATTTATTTGATAGGCTTTAATTTGATTGTTTCTTTACTATGCGAAGGGAAAGTGATGATGTCACAAATCAAAAATTTTGCAAATAGTAAGATTTTACTCCAGATATCTAAAGACAACCGTGGAATAGGCTGTTTCCCAATACACTAGACCGGTCGTGTATATAGTGTTTAAGCTAGAGGTGTTTGAAGGCCAAAATATCTACGGTTAAAACGCTTTCGATATTCCTTGAACCCTTACGTAAGGAACCAGCATCAAATAATGTTATTATTAACGAGATTTATAACTGTGAAAGCTGTTATGTTGGTGTTGGGAAAGGGCAACACTCTCAATTTTGGCCATTGATGTTCTTACAAACAGGACAACATGAAAATTGTGTTTTCCACTATAATTCAAACATTTTCAAATCGTAACGTCACACTTTCCCTTCGCATTAACTTCGGGACAACACTGGGAGAGTCCTGTAAATAGATGTAAAATATACTTGGTATAAAAGACATGACGTCATATGATATAAAAATTGATACGACAATAGATTTCATAGACATGGTCCAGTTCAAAGATATAAATTATTTATATTTTAAAACTTGAATATTACGTCCAGTAACAGATTTATTATTATAAACGTTTTTGGCACAAAGGCATGTATCACTGCAATGAGTCCGCAGTGAAGTATTTACAGCGT
The DNA here is from genome assembly GCA_010016065.2 of Carybdea cf. marsupialis auct. non (Linnaeus, 1758). Taxonomy (NCBI): domain Eukaryota; kingdom Metazoa; phylum Cnidaria; class Cubozoa; order Carybdeida; family Carybdeidae; genus Carybdea; species Carybdea cf. marsupialis auct. non (Linnaeus, 1758). The sequence goes on from JAAAKL020018134.1 coordinate 9,281, forward strand.
ATCAGCTCCCTGTGGGTATTAAGCCGATCTTTTCCGATTATTGAAGTTGAGTAGCTTCAGTATGTGAATGGCTGATGTAACGATAGAAGGCCGAATCGGTAACTAAGATTCTGTATATCTTGTTCGACCGTTTTATTAGTGATAACTCATCTATTAGATAGCGTTACATACTATTCGTATTCTGTATTTGCTTGCAGATAATTATCTTGGGAAGAACGTGACCGAAGTTGCAAGTACTCTTTGCAGCTATATGTTCTTCTTTCTGTGAATCAATTTTCGATTTGAATACCGAAACTCCTTACGGAAAGCGAGTCCTCCCTGTAAGGCAGCCACAGCATGGGTCTCTTTGGTCTGGCTTCTGGGAGTTAAAAATATTCAAATGTGCAAAACATTTTTTAAAATTCTTATAGATAAATCTCCAGAAAAAATCCTTGGACGATGGCAAAATATATTTAGCTTACTTCCAGCAAATATATAGGGCCTACACTTTCTTCAGTAAAGGACTCATTCTGGGCCTACCTACGAACGCTAATTTGAAAGTATGGAATGTCATAACTTCAAATTTTTGTTCTCTCTCCCCCCGAACTCAGCATCATGTTCTCAGTAATTGTTCATCTGCAGCGGGAGACGGCCGATATCTACGGAGGCACAATAAAGTCTTGAAGACGGTGGTCAATCATTTCAAACATGCGCTAAAGGAGGGCCTACAACTATTAGTAGATTGCCGCTGCAATCGCCTGGACAGGAGGCAGAACACTGCGCGAATAACTCACAGGAAAGGAGAGGATTGGAACTAGTTGTAAGCAACATCAGTACGAGCGACACCTTCTTGGCCACTCGTTTTATGTAGAATATGCAGCTTCATTCAGACTACGTCCATAGTTTGTTGTACCATAACAATCAGCCGAGTACGTACATAGTTGTTGTACCTTAACAATCAGTCGAGTACGTCCATAGTTGTTGTAACTCAACAATCAGCCGAGTACGTCCATAGTTGTTGTACCTTAACAATCAGCCGAGTACATCCATATTTGTTATACCTTAACAATCAGTCGAGTACGTCCATAG
>JAAAKL020018135.1:0-10348 GCA_010016065.2 Carybdea cf. marsupialis auct. non (Linnaeus, 1758)
GATACGTACGTACTAACACCTCTGTAATTTCCATCTAAGTGCTATTTTTTCCAACAAAATTAGGAAGAGAGAATATTTTCAATCAAGTAAACAAATCATCTTGATTTTGAAGTCCATCCTTTCCGGTTGGCTAAACAGAAAGAGGTGAGCTACATTCACCAATGCCCTGGGTTGGATGATGAGTATTAATATAGATTTATTATGAAAAGCTCCATTTAAGAAATGTTGTCAATTTCTATCTAGTTTTTCTGACGGGAAGCTTTATTGGAGCTTGAAAATAACAATTGCAAGCGGAATAAAAGGCCCTGAATAATGATAGATCTTTAAAACTTGTATTGATGGAAATGGTAAATTTTATTTCTTGAACTCTTTGACTTTAATCATTAACCACTAAAAGTTACATATAAAAACATTAAATAACGTTAGTTTTACAAATATTACCTGTTTGAGAGCTGAAAATAGTACTCTGAAGTGTTGAAGTGTCGTCTGAAACGAAACATGATAATCAAAAATTAAACAAGGCATTTCTTATTGTTATTGGTGTCTTTAGAAATACATTTTGAATGGCGTGGTAAGACAACGCCCATCCACCGGCTCCCCAGGCTGTGGATCGGGGATTGACTTTTAGATATAGAGGTTAGTTGTGAATAACCAATAAGCAGCACCGGGCAAAATCACGGGTTATCCTTTGGCAAGGTATAGTACCCATTTCGTCACCCATATCAGGGTAACGATGAAGACATCGGTAGTAGGGTGTCGGATTAGATAGGATGTGGCATCCAACAGACCATATTTCTGGACCCTACCTAGCAGGTACCTTGTAGATGATCCATAAAGGACAATGGAAAAGACCTAAAATCCCTAGTTAGCTGGGAACTGCAACTACAAATGGAGTAGTAACATCCTTGATAGTAACAGCAATCGAAACTGAGATGAAAAACGTCAAATCCAAAGCTCTTAGGGGCGGCCCTAGTTCAAATTATCTGATGCAAGCTGAATGCTCTGGAAACAAACAAGGGAATGATGAATGTGTTCCTCCAAACCCGATAGGGAGGGGAATTCATAATAGAAACAATAATGCTAGAAACGGACTGCTAAGCTGCAAGCATTTTCATTATGTGGAAACATTCAATGCAAGAACATTAAGACTAGAAAGTAGGAGGAAAGAACTAGAAAACTGTTTCAAAAAACAATCTATTTCAATTCTAGGCATTGTAGATCACAAAATCGTACACATGAAAGATGATAGTGATGTTGTGTATAATACATTTCATGATAGTATACTGATTACAAAATCAGCATTCAAAATTCCCGACATGCTGCATCAGGAGTAACGAGTCTCACGGTCAACAGAATAGCAGCAGACACGCTTGCGAACGTGGTTAAATGGAACTATAGAATAGAATAGCAAGCTTTAGTGGAAATCCATCACTCACTACCATAGTTCATTACTCACCTATAGAGGGTAAGAAGGCAGTGAGATAACATTATGAACAACTTGCGGCTGCTGTAAAAGAACTTCTAAAGCACAGTTTCCTTGTAGTAATTGGAGACTTCAATGCGCACCTTGCAAAAAACATCGCTAGATGTTCATACCATTAATCATCAAATACCAATGGTAAATGATTAGATAGTGTCACTCAGGAAGCAAATCAATTTGTAGCAAGCGCAAGCTTTCAAAAGAAACCCACTAAACTCTGGACTTACATATCAAATATGAGTGGCGGTAAAATTCAAGCCGATTATATTATGGTGAACAGGAAATGGAGGAATTCTTTACAGGCTTACAACATATTCAGTACTGCTGGCTCTGATCATCGAGTTGTTACGGCAAAACTCAAATTGAGTTTGCAAACTACTATAGCTGTGACACGAAGAGCAAACTATCAGTCGTCAGCACTGAAGGAAAAAGAGCTGAAAGATTTTTATACCATCACAATAAGGAACAAGTATGAAAGCCTCTGTACCGATGATGAGACCATTACTGAAACGTATGCAAATCTGATCAATGCAAATTATGAAGCTGCGAAGAAATTACTTCCAAAGAAGGAAAAGGATGAAAAAGGAAATAATCGGATGATCCCATGATTGTTAAGGCAAGAAAAGAAACTCTTACTGCTACTGATATATACTTTCAGGACCCAAACCCCACAATAGAAAGGAAATGCAAATGTGTAAAACAAGCTGCAGGAAGCATATGATATCATTACGAAAGAAGAACTAGAAAAGATGATTAGAGAAGTTCAGGCAGCAGATGAGGAGTCAAAAGATAGGAGAAGTTGGAATATGATAAATGCGATAACTGGAAGGAAGACAGTCAAACAAGATATCATAAGGGCAAGGGATAAAACGGACAAAATTAACAAATGGAATGCATACTTTAAGCAGCTTCTAGGGACAGAACCAACAGTTGAAGGAAGCCCGGAACTAGAATTAACCCCAGTAATAGAGGGAATAGGTATCTCGGATGAACTTTTTACACTAGAGGAATATGAAGCTGTCCATAAATCGATCAAAGACGGGAATGCACATCGACCAGATGGTATTCCCCCAGAAGTGTTTAAACACTGTAACTTAGATGATATAATGCTTGGATTCGCAAACAAAATACTGGAAAGAGAAAAACCTATACAATGGTCTGACAGTGATTTAAAGCCTCTACCAAACTCCGGAGATTTAGGTACTGCAGAGAACTATAGAGGTATATCGATTTCAGTTATAGTAGCAAAGTTGATAAACAGGATTATAATGAACAGTATAAGGCCAAAGATTGACAAACATCTACGTGCAAATTAAAACGGTTTCCATCCCGGACGCTCACCTACTGTACATATTTTAGCGTTGAGAAGATTGACTGAAGAAGTAAAAAGTCGCAATCTAAAGGCTGTTCTGGTTTTCTCAGATTATAAAAATGCTTTTGACAGTATACATTGTCGAAGAATGATACATATTTTAAGAGCGTACGACACTCCGGAAAGATTGGTGAGGGCAATTGATCTGATGTACCAAAACACAAGAGCTAGAGTCATAACACCAGATTGCGACACGGATTACTTTGAAATTAAATCAGGTGTTCTGCAAGGAGACACATTGGCGTCATATCTCTTTGCCGTTGTTCTAAACTACACTTTGAGGCAGGCCATCAGCAGTAAGGAAGAGGATCTTGGGTTCAATATAGAACGCAGAAGGAGTCGTCAATACCATTCTGTAGTACTAACAGACATGGACTTTGCAGATGATATTGCAATCATTGCTGAGGAAATTGATAAAGCCCAGGAAATGCTTACCAGCATAGAAATCGAGACAGCAAAAGTAGGACTGCATCTTCATGTAAAGAAGACTGAGATGATGCATTTTAATTTGGTGGAAGACTAAACAATCAAAGCGAGAAATGGAACAGTGTTGAAATTAGTAGATAATTTTAAGTACCTTGGAGGTTGGCTGAAAAGCTCTGAAGCTGACTTTAAAGTACGAAAGGCGCTATTATGGTCAGTATGTTATAGTATGAAAAGGATATAGAATACTAATATGAGAGGGAATATTAAAGAAAGTCTGTTTGTTGCTATAGTAGAGTCTGTTCTGCTATACGGAAGTGAAACTTTGATAATCAACAAGGTAATGGAAAAGAGGCTAAACGGATGTTATACAAGGATGTTGCGAATTGTTCTTAATATATCATGGGAGGATGAATGGACGAGTGAAAGACTGTATGGGAACCTCCCACTAGTGTCTTCTAAGATAAGGTATAGGAGAATAAAAATAGCAGGTCATTGTGAGAGAAACTCTGAAGAAGTGGAACTTTAAGATCTTAGAATGGCTATGATGGACAGAGAGAGCTGGAAAAAACGTGCGGAATCAAAGCAACAGAAAGCTCGGCCGAAATAAGAAGTAATTTTGAATAGCTGAATAATTAACTATCCTACATTGCCTAATGTCAGTAACGAATCTTCTGATCTAGAAATTATATACTGTTCTCCTGGGGGCAGTTCTTTGCCTGGGCTTAGACAAGGGTTCATTTCTAGTCGTTTTCTTTTTGCGCCATCAAAAAAGTAAATGTAGTATTCAATAAAAAAAAGGTTAGAACAAATGATTATATCTTTAGGAAGCACTCCTTGTGAAGAAGGGAATTCAGTCTAGAACTGATGACGAGAGATTAGAGAGTCTGGGAGAGGTTAGCTCAAGTCTGAATTTTAAGAAAAGAATTTAAGTTCTTGCTTGGGGTGTGTCATTATATCGCTATGAGACATTGACAATGACCCAGAGGAAAGCAATAACATCCAAACATGTAGATAGTGTTTTGATATGAATACGCAATTAAGGGGTATTGAAGAAAAGTTGGGGGTAGAGATATGGATCATAGATAAACTGAATGAAGAGGTAGGAATGGGGGTAGCACACAGTCTGAGGTATGAAATTCCTCTAAAGAATGATGCAGAAGGTAGAGTTAAAAGAGGAAAGAGAAGTGCAGATCGAAATGTTGCAGAAAAGTGCCAAGAAAAACTAGAGAAATACAAACGACCGCATTTGAAATTGTAGAGAGAAAAAGAAGACATCCTAAAATTGCGATACTTTATCTGAGGTGAGGAATAAAAGAAGTCAAAACGTAGAAGGTAAAACTAATCTTCCAAGAAAGGAGAACAATAGACAGTGGATGGATGCTAAAAGCTGTGTTGTTTAAACATGATTGCATTTTCAGAAGGGAAGTATCTGGATGAGTTCAAGGATAGTAGCCATTTCGGTAAAAGGTTTTGTTTGACACTTTCAATGTTGTTAGAATACCAAACCATTTTCAGTACATGACATCCTATTTGGAAGGACCTATATATGTCTATACTTAGATTCACGAAATAATTATCATCATCATCATAATAATAGTAATATTTATCCAAGGGGCTACTTGCCAAGGAGGTTTTCAGTTGTGCGCTGCGAATAGAAGAAGATAGGGATGATGCCCTAGATTGTGTTTTGAAAACAATTATTCTGCCAGACACTGTTCTCAACTCACTTTTATACATCAGAATGAACTTTGTCAATGGCCTCTTTATGATAACGAGAGCATGATTAAATCAGCTAAACGATGATGAATACGTCTGTTGAAAACAAGTTGAAATATAAACTTGTTGTCAAATGTTAAATTTATCTTAATAGTTGATAGAAGAGCAGAGAGTTGATGAAACCCCTGCGTGTGGTAAGGATAGTTGTCGATACACAGAATTAGATGGTCAGTAGAGCTACTCAAAACTGACAAACATTGTTTAAACAACCTTTTTGCTGTCGTTGCGAGTAACAGACGTTTTTCACTACTATCTTCACTACATTATTAGTTTTTAGGGTTATGAATGTTTTGAACATAAATATAAATTGCTGAAACTTATATTATGCTATGTGGTACACATATTATTTTTATCTTGGGTCGTAATTTAGGGCAATAATATTCCAAAATTATCTATGAATCACAAGAGATATTATTCTAACAAGATACCAGTGAATATTTTCTAAGTTCAAGGACTTATTTGGATGTAGTAAAAAACATGTTTTATTAACAGAACACAATTAAGACATCTCAAACTTTATTTTAAAGTAAATCGTTTCTTTTCTTCTGAAGCACATATGACTTCACATAAATTTAACTTAATACAAGACATGTAAAATACTGAACTGGTCAACTATGTAGCTTTGCTTTGGGGCGAAATTGTATATCTCGTTGTCTAAGAATAGTACTTCACTCTATTTTGTTCGGGATTTTGCAAAAGGGATTCTGCTAGGGTAGACACCTCTTTATTCAACTTTGGAACTGTACGTCTCACTGTACTGAACTGTGGCATATCTTTAGTACTATTCTTAACTGCTGAAATGTTATAAAGCACATAGATAACGGAGATGCACTTCATGAAGTATGGACCTTCTTGTATACCAATATCACTGCTCAGCACAACAAAATTTTGTGTCATTTTCAATTGGGCCTTCCAATTTAGCTTCCAAATTTCTTTGACCGTAAGCCCAGCTCCTTGTATCTAGTTTATAACGAACCACGAAATTAAAATAATGTTTTGTTTAAAAGTAAAGAAGCCTCCGTTTTACATTCAAGTTGATCATGAAAATTGCTGGCCCGGTTTTGGTTGATTTTCTACCACACTGTAACTTTTCAAATGCAAATTAGGAGCATATTTCCCAAAAACATTAAATATCGAAACACAGCTATAATAAAACTGCACGAAATAGCGAATTCATTTTCTACTTAAAAGCTTTTCGTCTGACACTCCTCAGAGTACAGTTCGTCAGGAAATAACCGAATAGGGAATCAACGAAATTATTTACCCAACTGTGTTTTACAAGGTAGGCTATCAGAATTCTTACTGTCAGATTGGTATTGTTTTGACCAATCTGTGTCCGTGAAGCTGAGTGGTTTTATTATTCTGTACCATCAACTAACTTTTCAAACACAGCTATTTAAGTATAAACATAACAGAAGGCAGAAATTTTCATGTTTTTACGAGTGGGAAGTGGAAAGGAAAAGTTGCTTAGGCATATTTCATCTCCATAGCATAACAGGGTTAAGATAGTAAATCAAACGGGACAAATTTGGTCCTGTTTCCCGATTACTTACTTAATGAAAGCTGGCACCTTTTGCCATAGTAATGCTTCCCACACTGACATGAAAGTTGATGACTTTCCTTTCTCCTTCCACATACTTTGCCATGTAGACATGACGTCTGCTCGAGGCAACTATAACACTATTACAAGAAAATGAGAAGCATAGTGGGATTGGAGTTCAAATCGATAATAAGAGGACTTAGAAGAAACCATTCATCTACCATTTATAAGTTGTCAATTATGTGTCATAGCAATTCTTTAAAGCAAAGAACTATTTATATTTCTGTTTATACTTTAGCAGGTACTGATTTCATTGCACAACAATCTGGCGTTATAATACCAGCATGTATTGAGAAGATTCCCAGCTTATCTGCTTCAGCATGGATATGTAAAATCAAGGCAAAAGGATTGATTAGCTAAAATTGAAACGACAATTTTTAATGAGATGCGTCCTTACAGGTTTCGTTTTAAAATCAGGGCTTCTCTTGACAGCGGCTAAAATTGCTTGGCTGACTTAATTACCCTATATAAATAATTGTGTGAAATCATTATCATCACTATCATCATTATCATCATTATCATCGTTATCATCATTATCATCATTATCATCATTATTATCATTATTTTTGCAAACGGTAATGTATATCTTTCGTAATGAAGAGTATATAGCCAAAAGTACAAATCACTCTATCGGTAGTGGTGACTAGAAAAGAGCCACCTTTTCAGTAGCTTCCCTTAGGGCAATAAGATTAATCTTGCAACCTTCCTCCCCAACAGTGGTGGCATGGGGAATAGATGGATAAGTGATAACAGTCATTATATAGAAGTCCATGAGGTGCGTCATATCATTAAATGCTTAACATCACACGTTATCTACTTTAAGTGGAAGTTTCTAACAGCTGAGGAAGTTCCTTAAACGCCCCCTTTATAACCCTCCATTATTGTGGGGATCGGAGGGAGGAGCCTCATATATCATCCATAATAAAATATATATTTATCGAAGGAGTTTCTATCAATCATGTCCTCGCATTGCAAAGTAGTATGAAAACTCACACAACAACATAAGTGGTTAATTGTACAATTATTAAATAAAAAATTACTTGTTATGTCTCCCCTTTGTGAAATAATCCGCATAGAGAAAATCTATCTCATGAAACCCTTGTCTTCATAGACGTAGCTACATAATTCATATCAATCTTCCACTAAGCCTTTGAAGATTATGTTTCTTGAATCCAATTCTGATAACTTTCGACGGTGACAGATATAGGAAATTTGAAAATTAAATCACCAAAACCTTGGTTCTTTACTACCTCCTTATCAACCTTACCACAACTTTTGCAATAACGCAGTCCAACAACTGCCCGTGAGATCGTAAAAAGTGTTAAATTTTGAAGAACGTCTCCTATCTTATGAATACGTCAATTAATTTTAAATAAGTCCTTCATAGCATATATAGTGAAGCAGTTGTATGAGTTGAGGTTATGTATTCATTAAAGCCTCAGTTGAACAGTGTTGGATAGCTTTTGGTCTCGTGTAGACCCAATCTACATGGACCCAAATATGTCCAGATAAAATGCATATATGCTGTTACTGGACATCATTTGCTTTTGTATCTGGTTCCTATTTTGTTGCCCAATGGATGTATAATTTCATTTGCTTAGACATTTCTATGTTTTTGACGCTTTAGCGATGAGTATTTGATGTATACCAAGAAAGCCAAATATTATGCTCGCCAAACGTTTGACTTACTGTTCAAACTTACTGTTCCACATGGTTTGCTGTTATTTTGTTACAGTGTCGAGTGAACGTGCACTAGCGTTTAAGGAAAGAAAGTATTAGTAAGAGGGACAACGAACCTTCGCTATGAGCTTTTGGTTATGCTTAGATGATGCTAATATCTTTTGTAACTGTAAGCCTCTAATGCTTTTAAGGGGGCGCTTACAAAATAAAGCATGTACAAAATAGCCGTAGTAACATAGAGAAGCATTGTAGGTTGTATTAATAAATCGAAACTGCAAATAACTACGATGAGCTAGCGGCTCTATTAACTTGAAAAGTCTCTGGTGAAGTGAAACTGATAAATACAGCCCAGGGTTTATATTCTCTATTGGGTAAATATGATGACGATCAGATGATGATCAAGATGATTTTACCATAAGAGATCTGTTCATGTTATATGGTGAGTGAACTGTCTATGTCTGCATACCAAGATTTATGTTTTAACTGTAAGTTTTCAACGAGCACGGGGTAAAAGTTTAAAAGAGACGATTCGTTAACAATAGCTTTCATGTTCTTGGTACAGCTGTAGCTAACCTTGACTGTATTTCCGTTAAAAAGTTTATGAAGGGTAGAGGATTTGGAAAAGTGCTTGTCAATCAGTTTTAAGGAAGTTCTAACTGCGTTTGTCTTGACAGTCACGCTGTAAGTGGGATTAAAACAAATAATATTTCGTCTCCTTTTCTTGTTCCATACTTGCAGTTGTTTGTTGCGTATCTTTGTTGTAGTGAAGTCTGTTGTTGAAGCCGCTGGTTTGAAGGGCTCGTTCATAGAAAGGAGCGTGATCTGTAAATGCCGTCGATGAGTCCGATCTGAAACTTTGATCTACTGACCGGTTGTGCGTACCTCTGAGAATTTGAAAGTAATATTACGCCAGGTTACAGATAGGAGTAATCACAAGCACAAAGAGCTTTTAAAGTAAACTTAATACTAACAAGGGATACACACTTACCGATCCTCTCTTGTCCATATCGTAATACGATGTTCCTTCTTGATATATTGCTCTGAAGCAAGCATCAAAGCGATCCAATGCCAAAAGAGTACAGTTGGTCCCATCTTTATTTTCAGAAGGACGAGTGTTGAAAGCCTTGCATTTTGGATGATGTGAACAGATTGAAGCACACAAGTAACGTCTCGATGTTATAAAATGGCCAATTACCTCCTGTAGTACTCTCATGTTACTTGTGATTTGGTAGAAATATTTCCTCCTGTGAGAACATTCTGTAAAACTCACTTTAAGAGTCCAGGTGTACAGCAGACAAAATAAAGCCTTGTACCAAACAGCCATTATAGATGTTCCGAACAAGACTTTGAGCTAGAAAAAAACCTTAAAGATACTTGTTGCTTTGAAAAGTATGCAGTACCATTTTGCTAGATATGTTTTAAACAAAAAATCACAAATTTTAATCATAACAATAAGGTTATACGCAATCATCAAAGTAATCGAGAGAGAGCTTATTAGGACAGTAAAATACGAATATCGGCACTGTTATGTGCATCTAAGTGTCAATACTGAAACCTGTTATTTTTGGCTGATATTAGCAAAACCAGTGACTATTTATACGCTATTATTGTTGAATAAATTTTTATTTGTACATGCATTACCTAAGAAACGGGTTAACATTGGTAAAAACAGCAAGACCATGTATTGTCATATTTGATAAACAGGTCAGAGAAAGAAAAGAAATTAGGTCAAGTGCTTCCCATAAGTCCTTTATCAGACGTATTTATGAGATGTTTTTTTACCCTAAAGGTCACTTGTTGAGCCTAACATTAGCAAAAATGATTACAACTTAGATTTATCTGTGCAGATCCTAAAAGTTAGTATTGGGCTGTTGTGCAAATTGCTTCTAACCATTTGTCCCTCTATGCCTTCGATGCCTTCGATGCTTTCTCGTGTTACACAGTAGTAATTCAATTGTATTTACTGTCAATAACAAATTATTTTACGAGAAATTTGTCGAATTTTCGACACTCA
>JAAAKL020018136.1:0-10348 GCA_010016065.2 Carybdea cf. marsupialis auct. non (Linnaeus, 1758)
AAGCTTTTCAACCTTACGACATGTCTTGTCTTTTCAAAGCAATTCTTGGCTTTTGTACCACGAACAATCTGTTTAAAAATCAACTCGATATGCAATTTTTTATCTAGTCAAGGGCAGTGAGAGCCTGCTTTCTCTCCACATAATGCTTGCAAACGAGTGGAAAGTGTTTTCTTGCGAGGTAAAACAGGATCCTGAAATTCCAGTTCAGGTGCCTCGTCGAGAAGCCATTTTTTCGCTCTTCCTGTATTATTGTTAACTTTGCCCCACATCATTTCGAAATGGCTTTTTTCTCGGTAGCTCTGCAATGCAGCTAGTGTCATATCTGCACATTTCCGGGCCTTGAGGACATCAACTTGTATTCCCTGCAAATATCTGCTTAAAGCGTTAGTGTTTCTGAGAATGAACTTTAGGACCGAAAGACTGAGAACATCGGGTCTTGCTAGTGTCTTAGAAGCGCTATCGTTCTTTTAGGAGGACCAAGACTTTTACAATTCTCTCAGATCGTTCGTCCACAGCTTTTACTGCATCGTATCGACAGGCCCATCTTGTTTGGCTCTGTAACTTTAATAAGATATTGAGAAAATCACCCTCCAATTCGATGTCTTTGAATGTTTCAACTCGTTGGCTGGCACCAATGAAGTTGTAAAGACTCTGAACGGTGCCCAGACAGTTTCTCAAATTATCTATCGATGATAGAGAGTCTTCGAGGGCTAGATTCAACCTATGAGCATAGCAATGGACGTATAGTGAATGCGGTGCTACCTCTTTCTTTAAAGCAGACAGACTAGCGTATCCCCACTCATGTTCCTCAACACAACTTTTGTACATTTTCCTTCTATCACCTAGTTTCCAAAGATCTTTTTAGGGGAAGTTGGTGAAAATATTAGCGGAAAGAATCCGGTTTCGGGTTGGCATCATTTCCCATCCTAAAAGCACTGCGGTTAGGCAGGAATGATAAAATATAGTACTAACCATAAATGACAAAATGTAGTGATAACCATAAATGACAAAATGTAGTAATAGCCATAAATGATAAAATGTAGTAATAACTATAAATGACAAAATGTATTAATAACTATAAATAACAAAATATTGTAATAACCATAAATGACAAAATGTAGTAATAGCCATAAATGATAAAATGTAGTAACAACCATGAATGACAAAATGTAGTAAGAACCATAAATGATAAAATGTAGTAATTACCATAAATGACGTAGCGAAGAAACATACAGACATTCAAAAGCTTCATCTGTAATTTTTGACGTATAGAAGCAACATATTTTTTCCAAAAGATAAACTACGTGTATGCATAAGCTGCAAAACGAACAAGAAAATACATAACTTTTGATGCAACTGTTATATTATTTTATATTATTTTGAATATTGAACCCTAGGGTCTGGGACTAGAGGACCTCCACCATAGAATACAGTGTTATCACATTTGTTATTGGAAGAGACGTGCACTCTATTTGAGGAATTTTAGTAGTTTTGCAGGCTTGGTATTGCCCATGACAACAACAATTTGGAGAATGATGATTATCTGATAGTATCAAAGACATCTGATCATGGCATTGTGACCAGAAAAGAGCTGATGGATGCGGGCTGTATGAGTATAGGAACTTTTCAAATTTACTATTCAAATTTAAATGCATGCAGCACAATAATAATGCTGCTTGACAGACACTTATTGATAAATAGAAATTGAAGTATCAAATATTGCACGAAATAAACGTAACGTAATTTTGGTAATTTTCTTATTGCCTTGCATTGCTTGAGGATAGGAAAAGTCTTTTTTAAGCTGAGAAAATGGCAAAATAACAACAGAACATTTGGGAAATGTCAACAAATACCACATTGTGGTGTTTGACCTCAGCTCCCCGTGTCTTACCATATTTGGTCATACTAGTGCCAAGATCCCGAAAGAGGAAAGCACACTGCTTACCTCGTGGTCAGTAGTTGTTGCGAGACGGGACCTTGGAGATAGGATTATTCTTGATTACTTTGATAACACACTTTATGATAGTACAGAATCCTTGTTTTGAGGATTACGTGAAAACATTTATGATATTGTATGAAATGTCTACTCAGTGATTAGTTTCCTACCTTGCGCGTATACGACACACTTTAAGATCTTCTTTTATTTTGCTGCTTCCGTAGACCACGGACTCTTAGAGACCCGAGGTACTGGTCAGTTGAAACCCAGCTAAACTATGAAACAGTCTTAGACATTTCTTACACATGACTCAGAGTACGTTTTGTCGTTTCTTTATGTAATGTTGCTCTACGTGGGTCGTAATAAAAAAAATCTAGAATTTTAGGGTGCCTACTAACCTAGTAGTTATTATAGAAATTTTCTTACCAAGATGTACTTTCCTAGAATCCCTTTGTGAGAGTAGATACTAGCGCCCTTATCTAACTAAATCCTATCCCTAACCCCAACCCTGACCCTAACTCTAGCCCTAACCCTAATTTGACTCTAGATTAGTACATCTATGGTTAAAGATCCTACTAGGAAAGTACATCTCTAACTATTCTAGGAAAGTACAAACTTTCTAGCATTTTACGCCTTCCCACTCTATGCAACAAGGTGATGAAAATACAAATAAAAACTCAAATATTAACAGTAAGAAAAATGTATTGAATAATACCACAAAGTAACATCATTACGAATTGAACTGCTATTATATGATGAAAAGCGACGGCGGCCCACGCAATGTACTTTATCACATAGACCTACAAGAATCTAGGAAATAATCTCATCAAGCTATAATTACATTAGGGACTTCTACCAGAAACCTAATATGATAGACTATCATTAGATGGCCCTAAACCTACTTTTGTATGGAAGGCATAAGTGTTTAGACAGAATAAGGCTTTGATTTTTTAGAAACAACCTTGATCTAGATTAAGAAAAGAAAAAGCTTAAAGGGAGGATACCCTACAGTGATATAGCATATAATTATACATCTAAACTGAGAGTACTGGAGACGGGCTAGAGGCTTATATAAAGTACTACGGCTAGACGAAATAGCTCCACCTTAATGTTCTGCTCCTCCCCAACCCCCCCAAATACTAGAATAACACGTAATGAGGTAGAAACCATTAATATCAAACAGCTAATTTTTGAGCCGTGAATATTTATCGGTAGTGTACAATGGTAGTTTTAAAGTAAGAAAAAATGCAATATAGCAGCCGTTCTCAGTTGTGTTGCTACTTACGTGACCATAGCATAAGCAAAGAACATTTAAGGAATGTAGTTGTATAAATTAGCAAAGCAGATAGCAGATACCCTCAAGGAGGTTGCCAGAAGAACAGGAACTCAGGAGCAACTATCAATCGTGATGAAAAACTGCAGCATTTCTAATTTTCTAGGTAATCCGGGATCAGAGAAATTGGTTACCATGCTTGAGCAGCAATTAGACATTATTTTTGTCTTTCATGTTTCGGTATTTTTCTGTCAGACCCTTCCCATGTTGATGTAAACTTGCATTTATTTCGAAATTTGACACCTGCGCAGAAGAAAAAGAGGGGAAGAATGTTTTACTGTATAGTAAAAACTTAGGAAGAATTCCCATAGATCAGTAAAATCGATTATAAAATACACGAAGTAATCAAAGTGATGTTTCTGCAAAAATGATGTGACCACAGTTCGTTAATTTGCATTGGTGTAAAGAATAACAAAGTCTGCCGAGGAGGAAAGGGTGTAGCACACAATAATACCCTGGTTTCTCTATCTAATAATACTCCGGTCATTGTTTGAAGAGATCAGCATTAGGTCAACGCAAAGTAGTCATTGAAAGGAAATTTAACATTTTAAGTTTACCTCTAACGGTAAACAGTGATAGTTTCCTAAGCTATTTGCCAAGTAAGAAATATCGAATCCGGTTTACAGAGGCATTTTTTGTATAATGTGAAAGTGCTTTCAGTACAACCTGGTGTCATTTTTGTGAATAGCAAGAGTAAATAAAAATCTCTTTTATTTCTATTTCTGTTATTTATTCAGTAATTTACAACTCTTCGTTTGGAGCCCTTGCTGTTGTTTTAACAGAACATGCACAACACGACCTGTTTACTGAAAAGTACGAAAGTTGTAAATATAGTAATCATGTCGTTGTATTATGATCCTATAGATAACTCCTAGATGTGTCTTCAAAATCTCAATAATTTAATGAGACAATTGAACAGTCAACTCATTTTGATCAAGAAGCTTTTCGTCGATTCTCGCCAGTTACATCGGTAAAGATCGGAAGTCACTCCTTTCCAGGGAGCAGGCAGCAAGATCAGCTGTAACTAAAGGAGCACAGACAGTACCTGCCGGACGATCTTCGATTGAGCAGCGTCTTGTGGGCAATTTATATGCCGCTAAAGATATGATTATGGACATTTTTTAATTTTGAGTAGGGGAGGTCCTACGTTTCATCTTGCTGTGTTAGAGTCTATTTACATTTCACGTCTTCAACCTAGTTTATTTAAGCAAAAGGAGATTGTGTTTAAATTGCCAAGATTTTAGCGCTTCAAAAAATATGTACCGTCTCTGTATGCATAGTCTCATTGTAACTTGTTTTTTTACCGATGTAGATCAACTGACGAGAATCGGCGAAAAGCTGCTTGACCAAAACGAGTTGCCAGTCAATGTAAATAACGAAATTTGTTAATATAACTTACGAATTAGTATCACTCGAGTCTACCTAAGGAATGATAAATATGCGTTATCATGTATCATCATATAAGAATATGCATATTCCGTGACGAAGTTATAAATCTGACGATCCTGATTCTGTTATTGTCAATCTTCCCTTGATTCTCCGTGCTTTTGCCGTAGTTGTTACGTACATCAAAGTGGTCCCCTCCCTTTTTCGTAATTTATCACGAGAGGAAACGAATACTTAAGTGGCACAGAAATATGTACAACTATGGAATAAGGCAGCTGGCATTTTAAAAACTGCAATAGAAGAGTTACATTAAGAAGAATTCTAGTTACAATGAGAATATACAGACGTTAAAGAGTTGAGAAACTGGGGACACAGAGGTATGTATTAGAAGATTTAAGTTTTCGCAGGGCATAAATAGACAGGTGATACAAAGAATGTATCAAGGTAAAAACGGGAACTGCGTTAATGGTGAAAGATGAAAGTGTGCTGCAATAGAATTAATCGGGAAAATTTTTCAAGATGGCAGAAGTTCTAAACCAGAAATTTAAATATTGACCTGTCTCCGTATGATGCTATCAGGTTAGATAGCCCCAACGTCATCAAAGTTGAGACTTCTTTCTCTATAAGAGTCTGGAGTGGAAAGATGATCAAGATTACTAATTATAACAATGGTAAAATACTTCGATATCTTAGCATTAGATTTGTTATCATATTTCCAAAGAAGCCTGGTGCAATAAATTGGCACCTTTAAAGTACAATCAGTGTCTTAAGAATAAGAATAAAACCAGAGATGGCAGAGGAAACAGTATGATCTTGAAAACGTGTTGTGTATTTATTGACCATCTTGATGTTTTTCGTTAAAGCTAATTATCATGCCATCATCAGATTTAAAAATAACCACTCCAGCTCACCGCAGCTATAACAAGAATACCCACTCAACCAAAACCTTCCATACTTTCGATATTCAGCAATAACTTTCGGAAGATAAGGTACCCAAAATGATCTTTCACTTAATAATTGTCCAATTTCAAACTATGCTGTTTGACTCACTCAATCTCAACTGCAGATAAAGAGCCTTTTCATGAAAAGGCAGCTGCAAATGCAGATTGAGGTTTTTTGCGTTGTAACTCCATTGTTACAAGAGGGGGACATTTTAATGAATTATGTACCTTCCTGCTTTGTATCCCATTGAATTTAGTTTTAACAGGGAAAAAACAAACCGATTGCGTAATTTTGTAAACAAAGAAAGAATATGACATGAGAATTTTACAAGATGCGTGCTAAAATCGATCGAAAAGAAGATAAATACTGCCATTTGCGAGTAACACTGCACAGTAAGCCTGATTACATGTACATCAAAACTTGTACTAAAAATTATTACAAGAAGAAGAGAGAATAAAGCTGAAACCTTTATCGATGATGAGCGTTTCGAATTTGAAACAGGAAAGAGGAAATCGTGAAACAGTGAAAGATTGATAAAACATAATCAAAGTGTTAAATCTGTTTTGTTGATCATGAAAAAGCGTTTGAATGTATCAGATGAAAAAAGTTATTGGGAATACTGAAAGAAAAAGCCACTTGTGTTAAGCTATTGTTGTTTTATTCTCATACTGGATGTATTACACACCCTATATATAGAAGTTGTAAAGTCAATTTTGTCATGCCATTTTGTCATGCTCTACAGGCATTTAGGCTACTTTCATGGAAGCAAGGAACACAAACTGTAATTAGAAAAATTGATGATCTTTTAATAGAATATCCGACATTGAGCAACCTATCACCTCTGTGAAATACAAATGATTTCATTTTGTACTGACTAAAAATGAGTCGGCCAAAGCTTCATAGGATATGAATTTAGTGGAAGTATTGACTGACATTTTGTTGCACATTTGATACAATTTAAAGCCTATAATTCAAAGAACATGGGTAGTTAAATAATGTAACCTTTAATTGTAAGAGATAATGATAGCATGTATTTAAACTATCCGGAAGCATGCAAATCTTGGCAGATACTTCGGCAGCATATCCTCGTTAATACGATTATATTGTTATCCTAGAAGTATTTGTAGAATCCTGGTAGTTTGTTTAGTATTCTGTAAATTGTAAATAGAAAATGCTGCCGCTACTTTATGCTATTAGATTTTGTAGTACTATTCTATCATAGAGAGTGAATTATTAACCATACTATTACTTGATATACCGCAAAATAATCGTAGTGGCATTTTTAGGGATCGTATATGAGATGGTCAGTTCAGGAGATTTCTTCTACTGGTAACATGTAATCCAATACAATCTGTTTCATGGACGAGTGGTCGGCGTTTAAACTGTCCCCGCCACCCGGCTTGTTACCTGACATGCCAGGGAGAAGGGTGTGTGGGTACCCAGTAGGACTAAATAAAAACCTGTGACAGGGCGGATCATCTCTATTTGAAGCCAACGGCTACCCATATTCTGGAGAGGAGATAGACATCAAAAGAATCCCCTGTCCGCTGAATCACCGTTGTTGTGGCAACAAACATAGATTCCATACTGGATCGGTCGGGGTCCAGGATAAAAATGGCCACGCTGTCCGTTAATGTTCCTGGGTAGAACAGTGACAAGTGGGTCACAAGTGAGCAAGAAGTGAGAATGTGTAAATAAAGTATTGACATTGGCACTTGGAACATCAGAAGTGGAACGTGTCGACATTTTGTCAGATGAACAAAATCGGGTGTGATATTGTCGGCACCTCTGAAATTAGGTGGAAGGGGATTAGCGAATTATCAAGAGGGAAAGGCCACAAAGTCTGGTACATTAGGGACGAGAAGCATGTGTAAAGAGCTGGCTTTGTAGAAGAAAAACAAACCGCCAATTATGTAACTGTGTTTATTCCTATTTCAAGCAGAATAGCAGCCAAGCTGATAAGGATGTCAGTATAACCTCAGAAATTGAATAGGTCTATGCACCAACTAGCGATGGTCAAGTTGTCGAAGAGTTTTATGAAGATATCGTCTGATGATTGACCAGTTTACCAAAGAAGGACATCAAAGTTGTACTAGGAGATTGGAATGCGCAGGTTGGTGCTGGTGCTTACGATGCTTTGAAGGGAACAGTTGTAAAGTTTGGTATGAAGATAATAAATAGCAGACGTTTCAGACGTCCAGAACTAGACAGCAAATCAAACAAAATTGTTATAGCGAATACACGTCATGATCCCTAAACATCAAGATTTTCACAATCAGATTGTTTATATCTTAGAATATTAGGAATCGGACTCACATGCCAGAGGTTGTGGGTTCAAATCCCTCCTAGCCCGATTTAAATACTATCGGTTGGGGAAGGCAACAGGAGACTGTTGTATATTGAACTTTGATCTGAATGTTAATGTCTACTACTGTTGTGTAATCAATGCTTTGAGATCAGGCCACCACATGCCATTCATGTCAGCTTGTATTAGCTAATATGGAAGCCATCAGTAGTGAATGTTGTGTAATACCTAAGTAATAAATTGAAATGTGAATTATGTCTGAGTCAGTAAGAATAAGAATGGGAACATAAGTCAACGTGTTCCTATCGTTGTACTGGACTTACCGCACTTGAACTTCTCAGCGTTCTCTAGGTTATAACAGAGACCACCCCTGTGAATGTGCTCTCTCTCCCAGGACACTGCTCACGATGGCTAGGTACGCTTGTAACCGAGTATGCCACAAAAAAAGAAGAAAAGAATCCCAAAAAATTTAAAGTGGAATCGGCCAACCAAGAACAAGAACCATGAAGAAACCCGGTGTAGGAAGTGATCACGATGTCGTCATGATGACTTTTTAAGTAAGAATATATGCCTTAAAAAGAAACATCCATCTGCTTATGAAGTTTGGTCTTGAAAAGCTAAAGGGATAAATGAGTCAAAAAGCAGTATCAAGCTGAGCATAGTGGCAAATTTGCTCCCCTTCTTCTTCTTGAAAATGCAAGTGCTTAAGACCTTAGTGATAATTTTACTAAGAACATATAAGAAACGGCAACTTCTGTACTAGGAAAAAAGCGATCGATAAAGAAATCTTACGTGACTACAGAAATGCTAGCTGCTTGTGATACTCAAAGAGCCCTCAAGACGTATTGTGACAAGGAGGACAATCACCGAGAAAGATACAGAGAAGCCAACAAGAATGTAAAGAAAGCAATACAGGCTGCAAAAAATGACTGGATCAGAAAACAATCACGGGAAATTGAAAGCTCACTCAAAGACTTGTCCAACCGATTGAAGATAAAAATGGTAATTTTAACTAAGCGAAACGAAATAGCTGATGGATGGAGGAAACATTGTATTGAACTTTAGCAGCATGAAGCTCCTGGAAGAGATAGGACGATCTTAGAGGAAAACATTCTTGAACAAAGAGAAGAGTCACAACAATTTATTATACACTGTGAAGTGGAAGAAGCGGTCAAGACCCTTAAGAGAAATAAAGCCGCCGACACTGACAATATCACAGCTGAACTGATACAGGAAGGTGGCCCAATGATAATAGATTTTCTGGTAATTCTTTGCAATCAGATACTTAAAACAGGAGAATGGCCAATCCAATGGATGGAATCTATCTTAATACGAATATTAAAGAAAAGTACAGGCCGAACATGCAACGATTCCAGCATTATCTCATTAATAAGCCATGTGAACAAGATTCTGTTAAAACTAATTCTGAACAGAATAACACCGCTGGTCGAGGCTATTTTTGGTGAGTATTAGGCAGGATTTAGAAAGGGTAAAAGCACCGTAGAGCAAATTACAAAGCTTTGAATAATTAGCGAAAAGTGTAGGAATCATCAAGTGCTGCTTTTTCACAAACTTGTTGATTTTCGTAAAGTTGTTGATCGGGTCTGGCATGAAGCTTTATGGCGTACACTGGAATAGTAAGGTTTCGGTGCAGATGAAATATCTATGATCAGAAAATTGTATGAGAAGGCTAGGAATAAAGTGATGATTGACAACGAATACAGCACATGGTTTCAATCAACTGTTGGAGCTAAACGAAGATGTATTCTTTCCCTCTCACTCTTCAATGCTTTTTTCTGGAAAGAATCATGTAGGATGCACTGGATGGATTCTGCGGAGGTGCTAGATGTGGTGGACTAGTTGTCAGCAACCTAAGTTTCACAGACGATATTGATCTCATTACAGAAACAAATGAAGACCTGAAAGACCTTACAAATAGATTAGAGACGAGTAGCAAATGATATGGTATTATTAAATTAGCTCAGGAAGGTCCATGGAAAACGTCATGCGCAACCTGCGGAGAATAAAGTTGATGGGAACATCTTGGAACAAATGACGAGCTTCAAATACTTAGGTTTTATTGTTACAGGCGATAAGCAGAGACATACAGAAATTCTGAAAAGAATTTAAGAAGCATCATCTATCCTTTTCCAAGCTTGAGAAGATATGGAAAAGTGTAACTATCAAATTAATCAACAAAACTAGACTAAAAAAAGCTCAAGTTGATACAGCCTTACTTTACGGGTTCTAGGGCTGGACGATCAGTACAAGGATGGAGAAGAAACTCGCTTCGTTTGAGACAAAATCACCTAGGAGAAATATTAATATCTCACGGAGAGAAAAGAAAACAAAAATGCAGAAACCAAGAAGACATTAATTCAAGGCATGGTTGAGAGTAC
The DNA here is from genome assembly GCA_010016065.2 of Carybdea cf. marsupialis auct. non (Linnaeus, 1758). NCBI lineage: Eukaryota > Metazoa > Cnidaria > Cubozoa > Carybdeida > Carybdeidae > Carybdea > Carybdea cf. marsupialis auct. non (Linnaeus, 1758). The sequence continues at coordinate 10,302 of JAAAKL020018136.1, forward strand.
ACAGCCAAGAGAAAGGCCTCTAAGAATCTGATTTGATGATATCCAAC
>JAAAKL020018137.1:0-10347 GCA_010016065.2 Carybdea cf. marsupialis auct. non (Linnaeus, 1758)
AAACTCGCATGCACACTCTCTCTAACCCATTACGCCTACAACTCATCTCACACTTAACTAGAGTCAAGTTCGCTATCAGAGACAGAAACTGTCGAGCCCCATACTTTCACCTTTAGCAGGGGGGCTGTATATTTACGCAATATATAAGCAATAGACATCCCAATTTCCCTCTCTCGTTGGCAAGGGACCATAGCTTAGTGGTAAAGCGTCGTCGATGCCTAACTTCGGAGACCGTGAGTTCGATTCCCAGTGATTCCACGATTTTTCACTTTCGAGATTTCATAACACCGATGTCTACTTTCACCGATGTCTACTGTCAGTCATTACAGGTATAAAGCTAAAAAGAGGAGTGGCCATGGCGCCAACTGCAGCCCTCGGTTGCGTCGGCCCTGGATAAGCAACATTTTCCAAGCAAATTAAAACTTGTTTATAAAACCCATTGGCAACAAAGCTAAGATAACCAGATATCAATGACAGAAAAGACTTCCGAAATTTTGGGGTCAACTTGACGCCATTTTCAAGGAAGACATTATTTCGTTATCTTGAGCTCTAACTGGCACTAAATGGAACTGAAACGAAAAACGTCTCGACATCTACAGTTTTCTTCTTTCTTCAGTTTGTTGCAGTATTGATTAGAGATTGAAACTTTTAATTGTGTATTAAATCATACATATAAAATTCCGTTAGGTTGACTTCGAAGCTTAGGTATATATTTATTTTTTTTACTTCTCTTTTATTTAGCAAATCTCTCTTAATCTTAAGTTAAGATAATGAAATCAAATACGCTAAATTTTGACTGTTGAAGGAACAAATAGTGCAGATCCTGCAAAGAGATGAAGAGAGAGTTGCTGGCTGTGTCGCTGGATAGGGCGACATTTACTCTCCAATTTTACGATAGTCGCATAAACGACATAAAATCCTAACATACCTAATACTAGGGGACATAGGAAAAATATTAGCCTTAAACTTGATCTGAAAAGTTCAGCATTTGGCGACTTTTGTGCACGGTTTGGGAAGCACAATAACCAATCTTGGAACACTGGTTGCTGGTAGGAACAAATTTTTTGTTCGCCTCAAGTTATATGTTTGTTTGATTTCTTTCTCAGGCAAGAAATCTTCGGAGTTCATTTTCACTTAGGTCATCTTTTGAAAATCTCTTTCTAAGGAAAGTTTTCATTGCGAATAGTTTCGGCTATAACAGATCAACTGGGGGAGGGAGGGGACTTCGCACTATCATCATCAGAAAAACGAAGCAAATTCTCCCTTATTTAAAGTCTTGAATCGTTTTACGATCCTGTATTTAAAATGTAATTTATTGATTGATGACAGCAGTTTATAACGTGAGATCATAAATTGCTGCAACTGACAATACCTCTTAAACCTAAACAATAACTTTTGTACTCTCACTAGAGAAATGGTATTCCGTACGTGGGTCCTCCTGAGTTTTGAAACTGCTGCTTCATGCCTTTTTCGAAAACACTTCGCATTCCATTAAACATGTTGCGTTTTATCTTCACACGATGAATCATCATTGCGGTTAGTTTTCACAATAGATTATTTTCCCCAATGATACTTTATTCGAATATAATGTCATTGGTTTCCCCCGTGCGTTTTCTGCTTCGTTACAAAAAATCAGGAAAATCTTGTGTCTCTGCAAAGGACGTAATAGGTTTCTAATCAAGAGCTGGTGCTTATCCGGGGGGGGGGAGACGATGTTTATTAGTATTTGGGCTCCAGGTCGTAGCCAAATAGGTGTGGGGAGGGCCAACGTTTTTTGTGATGAAGAATTGAATCCGTGTATTACGACGTCATTCGTATAACTTAGCACAAACGGGATCACATTGTCATCTTTGTGTTAGTTATTTTTGCTTGCCCTCGCTGGATTTGCTTGCCCCTGTTAGATTTTTTGGACTGTAACCCTGCTGGGTTAGGATTTCCAGACACGCTCTTTTGTTGCGCAATCGTGTTTCGCAATCATTCAGTGCCATCATCTTGCGCAATCAGATCCCTGCAGATTTCCTACTTTCACCTTGGTTACTGCGAGCTGATCACTTCGCACTCGTAGTTGTCAAGGTCATGTAATAGTAAAATACAGATCTGACATATTTCTCTTCGCGTAATGTGAACGTGGGAGGATAAACAAGAAGCGATACCTGTTTCATTTAGAACAGGCGGGGGAGGAGAGAATCGTCCACTTACTGTCGAGGATAGACACGGACAGTGAAGACGTCGCATCGGCTGAAATACCCATTTCGTGACGCATCTTGGTTCCACCATAGTTACTATAAAGAACTATAGTAACTATGGTTCCACGCCATCCGGTAGTCAAGGCTTAGAATTTTCCTTTTTAGAATTTGACGTTACTTTTGCCTCCTTGAGTTTGCGTTATCGTGAAGGACCGTGAGAAGAAGGCTTTCCAGGTCGAAGCATGTCTGTCGAGAACCAGTAAGGGCCTTAGGGTGGAAATCACGACTGAGTATACAAGAGGCTAAGAAAAATCTTCCCACCCCAACAACATTCAATAAATGTTTTTGTAGTTTCAACTCTAAACTCTTAAGCCCCCTCTATCATCACTTTTGAGAGTGTTGGGCTGAAACACGATTTGAAAATAAGAATATGTAAATCAAGGTTACTTTTTCATGTCCTGTTTTTAAAAGATTAAGATTCCAACATCCCCCTCCCTCTCCCCTTTCAGTTGAGATAAGCACATGCTTGACCTGAAGTCATAGGCGTAAGGAATCCGCATAGCCTGCGTGTAGACAAAACTACTGCAGAATCATGTCTTTAGTATTCCAGTTTTCAAGTAGGCTAGAAGACACAAGACTGTGAGGAATTTCATACTTCAGGCAAAGCACAGATTCCAGCTGGTAGCTGAACAGTTTGTGACTAGGTTTCGGCCCGATATGTAGTGTCTAGATGTTTCTGTGCCGTGCTATCATCTAGCACATTTTATCATTGCATCGCGATTTAAACACCCATCCCCATGTCAATCCTACGTTACTCTTTGTGGCGTTCCAGCGCAGTGATGTCAGAAAGTGAACGTCAAATACTATGGGATCGTTATGTAAAAACCAAGTTGTGAGATAGTGGGCAAGGGTTTTACGATTAAGGGGTAGTTTGATTCTTTGTTAATGCACCCTTGACATTCTGTACAGATGCCAACCTTTGGTTGCAAGATTCAGTGTTATAATAGATCCGGGTATCATAGAATCAAGGGAACCTGGGTGTGAGATCCTGCCTTCCAAATAGAGTGTTGGCTATAGGCAATGCCATGACTGAATTATTTCTTGATTTTGAGTAGTTCTTAGCCTCGTGACGTATTCTGTGAAAGGCCGCTGGTCCATGCCACTATGCTTGATTCAACTTTTAAATAAATACTAATTTTCTTTTAAAGGGGTAGTTTTGCATTCAGTAACTTGCCATTTTGAGTTTCTTTGAGTTTTTCAAGTGGTTTAAAATCTACTAAGGACACGCCAGGCCTTGTAACTCATATGGTTAGTAACATGACGCAACCCCAACAGGTAAGAAATATGATCAGGTATTGAGTTGCCTGTTCAAAGGAAAGAATTTGTTACATTAGGGTACCGCAGATCCTACAAAGGGTAGTCGAAAATGAGAAAAGCCCCCCCCCCTCCTCCAGAAGTGAAAGTACAAAAGTGACCTACTTCCCAAAATCTGCAAGCACGGTTAAAGGGCGTCAGTGCTGTACGGTTCTCAGATATTACGCACTGTACTGTCTATTCTTTTTGCTTTAAAACTCACAAGTAAGATTTTACGCTGACTCCTCTTGTCAGTAGCATCTGGTCTCTCCACCCAGCTTTCTCAAAGATCAACGTAGGTTCTCAGCAGAGAATGTGAAACAGAAACGAGAACCTTTTGCGTGTGATTCCTTGACGCATTGCTTGATACATCTTCGACTACAGACCTAAATCATCATGCTTAGGATTTGCTTAGATAGGCGTTGCTGTGGGGATATTGTGAAAAGTAATCATAGAACGCGGCAACACGATATCTTTCCCTGCTGCACACCGACAAACCAAAGCCATATAAGGACTTTGGACAAACCCAAGATTAGAGAAAGGCTCTATAATGTGAGCAAGAAGGAAAGCGAATAACCGATCAGATAATCCCATAGTTATCCCAAAGTAGCACATTTTTGAAACGTACTCACAGGGGCGGGGGAAGGTTAAGGACATTGGGGCGAGGCAAGTAGGCTGGGTTCAAATTTACTTTTTCACGTTCCACAGTATGCAGAAGCAAAATCTGTTGTGTGTCGCAATATGCATATTTTGCTGTGAATGTGACACAATGTCTGTCGCAATCAATTTCAATTTTGATAAAGCTAAAAAGTGGTCACGGAAAAAAAAAGAGATTTGGAAAATCTTTGGGGGGCATGGCCCTTGATGCCCCCTGTTCCCCCGTCCCTGACTCGCATGTAGCTTTAATCCTCAAAAAAATACCCAAGAAAAGTAAGATATTCTATTGGCAACCAGCCTATGTTCACGACGAGACACTTATATTCCCTCGCATTGATTTTTGCCCTAGCTATTCACTTTTCATTGTATGTACGATGTTACCTTACCTCTGCACACAGTCTAGTTAGTACTTCGTCACAGCTGTAGGTATAAAACCAATCCTTCATTTTTGTGGTTTGCGACTGTCGGGTCTTTGGGTGTATTTGGGGCCTGTAAACTACTTTAGGATAATACGCGAGGTTTAATCAACGTTCGCAATTATTTTTAGGGTTTATAATGTCCACAGTTTTACAGTTCCCCTAGAGTCAGATGGGGGCAAGTTTGGCCCCTCTAAGAGTGTAAAAAGGACGATATGTTTCTTAACAATTTCCCCGCATTTCCAAAACTTATTTTAAGACAACTACGAAAATGTACGTAAATAGAAAAAGCCTTTTCTTTGATTATTTTTTATCCAATATCGATAGAAAGAGTTAGAATTGTAGCAAAGTTATTCGTTAAGCAATCCCTGCCCCTTATGGTAACTCCCAGCTCAGCAATAACGAGTCCACCAGCTGTAAAAAGCAAGACAAATCATTGCTGTAAGCAACACGGTTTAGAGAAAACCAGTCATGCACACAGAGCATCGATTCAAGATTAAGCGACAGTGTTTACTTTCTTTATACCATAAAGATAAGAAAAGCTGTAAACCTTGCGGAGCAGATGTTCATTGTCGTTCAGATATTGGACAGAAAATGGGCGGTCTGTGTTGCTTCGTAGCTAATATTTGCGCTGATATGTCCACTCTGCTGATATGAAGGAAACGAATGGTGAAATATACTAGTGCAATATGGTAAATATTTTGACAAAACGCATGACCTTTGCAAAACGTATCCCTGACATTGCACATGTGATGCTCACAATCAATACGCTTCTGAAAGGGGCCTGGGTTTGGCTTTTGTCCTTGTTGATTTCAACAAATATGGACCTTCTCGCAAGCAGTAAACTGAATCCTAAGGTTAAGTTGCTGTTTTTATCTTGCTGTTGTTGCTGTTGTTTTTCTTGCTGCTGTTACTGTTGTTTTTCTTACAGTTGTTGCTGTCGTTTTTCCTGCTGTTGTTACTGTTGTTTTTCTTGCTGTTGTCGCTGTCGTTTTTCTTGCTGTTGTTGCTGTCGTTTTTCTTGCTGTTATTGCTGTCATTTTTCTTGCTGCTGTTGCTATCGTTTTTCCTGCTGTCATTGCTGTTGTTTTTCTTGTTGCTGTTTCTGTCGTTTTTCTTGCTGTCATTGCTGTTCCTTTTTTGCTGCTGTAGCTGTTGTTGTGATTATCAGACATTAGCAGTAGTGTGTCGCCTAAGATATAAGGAGGATCTTATGTCGTTTTCTTAAAATAGTTTATCAAACTTACAAACGCATTGGAAAACGAAAATGACTGATTGAACATTAAAAAGTCGCTTTATACTCTTAGATACTTCATTCCTACATATTGTGATTGCACAGGAACAGCGGAAGGAGATTTGAATTGGAAATGCTAGATCATGAATTGGTAAAAGCAATATTGCACCCCTGTCTTTCATATTTAACAACTTTTGGTCTATTATCTATTCCCCTTGTTTGTATAGAACACTCACAAACATACCGTCACGGTTGTAGAAGTGGACGTACGAACAAACACATACAGTCATGCACACTGTCGTACAAACGCATAATCATGGTAATGCACACCTAAATATGCACATGCATGCACACTGACACACATGCACAGGTTTACGAACATGCACACATGCGCAAACACAACACATCCACATGCATATATACAGTCTAAGGAAGACACTATTGTTTCAACTGATGCGTCATTTAAGGAACTTGCATGTAGACTTAGGTAGCGTGTTAACAGTGAGTTAGGCCTTATTTAATGTGCCAGTCGCACATTAGGTGCACATGAATTTAATAATAGTATTCAGGAATTAGAAGTTTGGTTCTGCCCTTTGCGTTGCAGAAATGGAGATTCATTCTTTTCGGACGTAAAGTTATCCTCCAGTCTGACAATTCTGCCCTCACAACCTTCCTGAGTAGTCGCGAGGTTTTGATCGAACGTCGCCATGCATTTCACGGTGTTTGCTTAAGTTCTGGTATTTGGCGTTACATTTGAGTTCGTACATGGGAATAAAAATTCTCCTCCTGAATAATTGTCTCGCCTTCTCGATGCGAAACGACAGTTTGCTGATGAGCTAGCTGATTTGAATAAACTCATCGATAAACTCAGTTTATGAATGTTTCCACTTTCTTTATCACCAAGTGATTTAAAATTGGCTACAGATATATATATATACTACGAATTATCACTTGTGCAAAGTTATAATTCACAAGGGTTGCCCCATAACGTCCCCGTGTTCCCATCGGTCTGTATTAGGATGCAAGGAAGGAGCTGTGCATCGTTGATGGTGTTATCAGACAAGCTGGTCGTGCTGTTATACCACCAGGGCGTCGACAACCATTGATTTCAACCAGCACACGAGTCACATGTAGGAATGCTCGTACATGATTGCGTTTACGTGAGATTGTTTGGTGCCCTAGATATAATCCTGATGTAGAGACTTTTATCAAACAATGTACGTTTTTCAGTGAGTCTGAGACATCTGTTTCCAGTGGTGGTGTTGGTAGACCTGAGTGTACCGGTATTGAGTACACCAAGGAGCCTTGGACCCATATTGCCATCACAGATTATAAACACACAATCCTAATCTCTGTTGCGATTGATATTCAAAGGACCTTAGCACAAGGCACCTGCTGAACGTGATGAGTCAATTGTCCTCGTTGAATGTGATCCCAACTTTGTTGAAGCCTGCCCTTGTTCAGATGCTAAGGCGAACTTCTACCTTTATTCCAGACTACTACTGTGACCAGTGTCAGGCGGAAACGATTAGCAAAGAATATCGATTAATCATTCGATTTTCATAATTCAATCGATTAATATGATTTTCATGTTTGGTACTAGGAATCGACTTTTCAAAGAAAGTGTCCTTAAGAAAACCCGAAGTAATTTAGAGTTTCTTTACTCTCCTGGTATTTGCTGATAAATCAGTAAATGGAACTATGTGTGATAAACCTTTTTGCTCCCGCCGCCAATGTATTTCTGGTAGTGCCGCCTTCATGGTAAGTTACAAATTGACGAAAGGCGCATGCAAAGAAAAGCTCCCGAGATATCACCTTTTAAGTTCCCTGGAAGAGGGTCCCCCGGTTACAAAGCTCCCAGCTTACAATCATCTTTGTTTTCCCATCATCCTGTTCTCAGAGTTCCTAAAGTTCTCCGATTTCTTTCCTCTAACTGATGTTTAATTGTTTTTTTCGAGGTTTCTGTGGTTGAGTGTTCTCGGGTTACTAATGCATAAGCTTCATTATAATATTATGATAAATTGTGATTCCACGCTCGGAGAACTCGCATTCATTCGTTGTAATCCTCATCGGCAAATCCTATTCAGGCATTGAAAGAGTGTCTCGTGGCATTATTTGATCATGTTTTGTCATGCCAGACAGGCTGAGTGGTGTATTATACTGCAAGTTAATCGATTAGTAGTCATCCTCTGTGTCTCCAGTGATTGGACCCATGACCTTAAATATACAACCCATGACCTTAAATATACAACTTTAAAGGGGATTTATGAGAAGCCTTGAGTAGCTACATAGTTTCTGAAGTAGGATAAAAACCTTCATGAACACAATTGTACAAAATTGGAGCCGCAACCAGAAAATGTTTGTCAGAGTCACTGCAATGATCATCATACGATTCTCCTCATGACAAGTTATATATAAAACACGCATTTAATTCTTCATTCGATTTAGGGTGATGGTTCAATCCTTTTATTCCTTAACGAAAAATATTCCGTCCAATGTTTTCTTAATGCTGAGAGCTAGATTTTTAAGCAGGGGTGCTTGCCCTCTGCGCCCTCTTTGGCTACGATCTCGTACAGATCTGACAGGATTAAAAGTCTGTCATGACCACGAATTAATTTCAACTCAATTGCCATCCCTGTTATACTTACATAACTCAAATCAAGAGAAATGATGGCAAGTCGTCATTAAAAGCTCATCCCAATACTCAGCTCCACTAAATGTCAACTCCTCCGTTTGCTGAAAGATAGATTCCTTCTATGTAAGAGCTCGGTCATTAGGCTCTAAAGTTGACGATTCCCATTGCCTGCAAGTTGTTACGTTCAGAGATTCTGTGTCCATTTTACCTGTGCAGTGCGATTTCATGCATGCGGGTACCATTCTCAACTATTTTCATGATAGGGTATCACACTACACGTGACTTTTTTACATGTATGATTTCTTCTTTCTGTGATCACTAAACTTTGTCCTAATACTAACTTCCAATCAAATACTAACACACGAATTTTAACCACTCGTTGATTATTCTTAGCCTATCAAATTCATGTATCATAATTAAGCGTTCTGTGATTGGTCTACAACTTTATAAATTAGAAATGACGTAAAGTGAGAAGGAGTGACTGAGGGACTGTGAGAGAGATCCTCCAATACATAAAGGGTTCTACCCTGCGCCGTTGGCGACAGCGACGTTACGCTATAATGCCATTCGCCAGAATATTATTTATTTGGTCACAATATGCCCTCCTGAAATCAGCCATCTTTTTGTTAACCAAAAGATGTCTCCAAATAGCCAAGGAGTCAAATTCATGTTCACAGTAGAGATTTTAAGAGAATGATTTCTTCTGTTTTCACTTTTTATGTTCAGCTCTTCTTGTCCCCCATTGTACAAGTGCAAAGGAGATTTTATGCGCGCAGGTAACAGTCCTGATAATCATCCCAAAGTACTTTATTGACTTATAGACATTAAATGCCTCCCAAGTACAAGTCTCCCGCCATATAAACCCCCAGTATAAGCCCACCTGAAAATTGTTACGAACGTTAGTAAGTCCCAGCCCGAACCCCCAAACTCCCGATGTTGATGAACAGGGAAGTGGATCTAAGTAATGATTCTCACTTACTCCTTTGCTCCCAAGGGAGTTTATACCAAAGAACTCGTTTACTTTTTATACACACTGAGGTAAAACGTTAAATTGTAACATATCTCGCTTTTAATGATAATACTATCAAAGATGACAATGATGCGACACTAACTAAGTAAAAACGAACCATTCTGTTGACTAGGTGAGGTTTATGAATACGCACTCTGGCACAGGATATGTTTTCAGAATAAATCATTGTCGAATACCTCTAAAACTCTAACTATAACTTTTTTTATTGCAAATTTAATTTACCCCCGGCAGGTTAGGGATTAAGCATCGATAAGCATCGATCTTCTGGTTAACATCATTTCAAGGGAGGAGATCCCTGTAAGTATAAAGGGAATGCATGAAGGAAACCTTACCAAGTGACCAAACAGGTGGTGACACTTTCACTTTTCTCTAGTATCTCTTCAAACCTGATACTTCCAAAGCCTCTATTCTCACAAAAGAGAAAAGTATAGTGTAGAGCGAAATATACAGGGTCTGAGATGACAGACTGTAGGAACTGGCCAAGTTGCTTCTTTTTAGAGTCACACACTGCAGTCCAGTGTATCTTTAACATCAGATCCCCATTTATATGTGATTTAAAATGATGGATGATACAATTGGAGACTCTACAAACGAATTTAATCATCAATTTTATTTATGTGAGCATTATGTGGAGGGAAAGTGTGAAGTCACGATTTTGAAAATGCTTGAATTATCGAAAAGTACTTGATTTATAAGTTGAAACTGCCGCTAACTAAACTCAACAAATAATAGGAGTTTCCTCTGATCGAAAGTTTATTAACACTGATAATTAAGGAAGATACAACGATTCGACTTCCAGCAAAGTCGTCCACACTCTATACTCCTTTCTTCAAATC
>JAAAKL020018138.1:0-10347 GCA_010016065.2 Carybdea cf. marsupialis auct. non (Linnaeus, 1758)
ATCCAGCGTACTCCCGCACGCCCCACCTTTAAATTCACTCTGGCTGTGAGGTCGGTATTTTCAGTCTTTTACTGAACATTGGCTAAAACGAGGCTATAGGTAATTGTTGTGTATAATTTTAGTACTATATATGATGCACAGTTAGTCATTTTATTACTTTGTGTTGGTAGCTTTTGGGTGAATGATCGTCTGTATTTTGGAGCTGACCGTCTTCATTTCGTTGAGCAAGAGCTCAGTGGTAAACGTGTAGAGCCACCGAGGATGCAACTACCACCAAAATCAGCCAAGGAACAGATGAAATTGACAATTTATCACGATTTTACAAGCCCATGGAGTTTTCTAGGGGCCAAACAGGTATGAGCTTTGTGCATTGTAATCAGGATCATCTGAATTAGAAATAGTTCAAGATGATTGTGAAAAGGGGTATGGCTATCAATACTGTGTTTACTTCCATTTCTTCATGTCAAACTCAATTCACTCAAAATCACTGTTATCCTCTTCCACGGCATCACTGTTGTCACCGTTGTGTTGACCTTTGTTGTTGTGATTATGACCTTGGTGATGGTCACCGTCATCATGATCACCATCATCATACTCACCGTCAATGCCGTTATCATTACCATTATCACTAAAATCATCATTGTCACTTGCATCATTATCAATATCTGACATAGTCCTCTGTTACCTCAAGCTAACGCAGGAACGAATGGGAATCAGACCTTCCGATAATTGTATCCTCAAACTGATAATTTTTCCTAATCCTCAATTCTATTGATAATTAGGAGAGAGGGAGAAGGGTTTCTTCTGCTGCTGCTGCTGCTGTATTTCAATTTTATTAGCAGTAATTATTCATCAACCTATGCCATAATGGTTCTTTTTTGCAGATCGAGAGCCTGGTACACAGTGTGTCCCCCGTGAAAGTTGAAGTAGAATGGGTTCCAGTCTTACTGGGAGCAATACTTAATGCAGTGGGAACTCCACAGGTATTTTCTGGGCTGTTTGTAATAATGATATTTCAAGCGATACGTTTGTAAAAACTTTGCTTTGATTACTTCCGTCAGGGAAGGATCATCATGCCCATGTGTATCAATACAAAGATGTGCTGCTTTTGAGGTTTAGTTGTTTATGCAACAGGAGGACAGTTTACTTGATACATACAAATACAATCTGCATATACAGAAGTGGCACTGATGAAGCTGATAGCGAAACGATAAAAATTAGGTTACCACTGGTGGCGAGAAATTGGGATCGACTCCCCGGATTGTCGACTTTACTACTGCACTATTTAGTTCAGTGGTTGAGTCGTCGTTTTCGGTGCTAGAGGGATAAAACCAAAGTGTTCAGGCTTGTTATAGATGCTATATCTTTATGTTTCAATGTCTAAAACATATTCTCTATCATCCACTTTATTATATGATTTGAAGTCTACGTTATTTGCGTCAGTTATTATTTATGTTAGTTCTGATATACATATTTAGAGCTTTCGTGTATTAAAACGATTTGACGCTACGTTCGTAACCTATTGCAACTACTTGTCCGTAGTTTAAGAACTAATATAACAGGGTCTACTCGGATTGATAAACATACTCTCATTCAATAAGGACAATAGTTACTTTGATTTACTTGATGTATTTTATTTCAAGGAATCGAAAGTACGGTGCTTGTGACCAGGGGTCACCTTGGATGGGGTAGAGAGGATATTAACAAATGTTGCAGAAATTGATCAAAGTAAAACATAACTAAATGTGCCTAATTTAGGAGGGCTACCCTGAACCACTTCATTTCACTAAGACTGAATACAAACTCGTTTACCTCAATTCCTTTATAATCTTAATTCCATCTCTGGCTTTTTCAATCTCGTGTTCCACCAATACATGTGGAGGTTATTTGGATCTAATGTGTCTTCTATTTGATCTCTTAAACTCTGAGGTCCCTATGTTATCAGCTGGTGAAAACAAAAGAAACTATGCTGCTCGAGACCTTGGTGATTGGTGCAGGTATCTGAATATCCCTCTGCACTTCCCATCAGATTTCCCCTTCAGTGTTATCTTGGCAGAAAGAGTTTCGCTTGTGCAACCAGAAGACAAACTAAGGAATGCGATATGTAAGTATTATCTCAACAATACAGATGATTCGCAATCAAAATATAGGTTGTGTTTGCTTGTTTGTTTTATTTTTGAATAAGTTTGAATAGACACTAGAGAAATAGAAACGTATGTCAACAACGGGATTCGAACCCGTGAGCCACGCATTCGCAGCGTGCGTTGTACCAAGTGAACTTGGTGAGCTCCACTGATGACATGATATATTTCTCTAGTCGCCACATAAGCCCCCAATACTTCACCGGAGGACATCGACATCCTACTCGACTCAATTTTGGAGACCAGTCTTTCTGCGCATTGTGAATAAAAAACTCATTTCCTCAGTTAGAAAAATGAAAAAGTACCACATGCGGCATCTTTCCCATCATGGAATCATGTATTATATCTTGCATTGTACAGTGGCATATCTGACCCTATGTAAGATGCATCGTCCTGGTGACCTCGCCCTACGTATCTTTTTTAGTAGATTTTGTTGTTTAGCTACGAAGTCACTCAATAGCATTCTGAACTTAGATCTCAGACTTATCACGTGTGATATTGCTAACAAAAAATTAGATGCAGATCCTGCACTGAAATAACTAAAGATAGTTATCAGTCGGTGCTTAATTGCCCACAGCCGAAAAACTAGGGAATTCGATCAAGGAACATAAAAGTGATTGTGACATTGATAAGAGAAAATTTGTTGTTATTCGTTTAGTTATAAATTTCTATTAGGCGTAATTATTTTAGGTTGCATTAAGAAACCACGGACAAAGAAAGAAAGAAAAGAAGGAAGGAAGGGAGGGAGGAGGGAAAGAAAGAAAGTTCCATTCATTTATGTACGTACTTTATCTTTCCCTGCAGACGATGCTGGTTGGCTGCACGATAGAAATATAAGAGACCCAGAGGTAATCTAAACTTACTTAAGTCTTGCAATTGTAAAGCCCCTATCTCGGCTGAATCTCATGTCCTCGTGGGGCATTACGCGTGTACTGTAGGCCTTTAAGGTGCAATTGGCTGTTGTATTGGCATTAAAGGCATTGTCGAAGACCAATTTGAGCAAGTAATATGAGTTAAATGTTTGAGCTGGTCAGGTCAGCAACGTCGGTTGTGTTTTAATCGTGTAGCAAATTCAACTATCTTACATTTTAGACGAGGCGCCTGACCAATTAGCCGTGCAACTGTCGGAAACTTTAATACAATCAAACTGGCTTATATACATAAATGCAAATGGACTGGTAACAGTGGGGGAAAGATTATGATAGGATTTTTAGTCATTAACTGATGCATAGATGTGACTGACAAATTAACTGATGAAATACCCCACTTGAGGTTTCTTGGCACATAGGTAATACGACACTCATCATCCTGAATACGCGTTGTATGTTTTATTATCAAGGTCGTCTAAATACGTAAATGGGATCTGAACCACCCACAATTATCAGTGCTCGCCGTCTTATATGCTAAGGGGGCTTATAGTACTTAATTTCCAAACATCTCTAGTTGAAAGATTAGCCCCTCCTACATTGAAAATTGTTTTGCCAGACAGGTTATAGCTCTCATTTTCTCAGTGTCCCGCCGTTTTCAGCCTTGAAGATTTGCATGAGTTTTATGTAATGTGTGGGACAAACAGAATTAGCAGATAAAGAGAAATTGGGGAAATAGTGATTCGTACGTTTCTGAAGATTTCTTCTGCCCTGTTTACTAAACAACCATATAAAAATCTTACAATGTGGAAAACTTGCAATCAACTTAAAGTCCAAGCATTGCCCATAGAAATATTTAGTTTTTATGATTCCATGAAGTTACCACTCTAAGCACCTTCAAACAGAAATAAGGTATTCAGTTGCTTGTAACAAAAAGAAGGGAGAGTAAAACTTACGTATCTATTATCACTGATACTTGAACACCCCTTCTTCCCCACAAGGTGATGAAAAGTATACTTCGAGAGAATGGTTACAATGCAGAAGAAACCATCGAAAGGGCGACGTCTCCAGAGATCAAAGCTCAATTAAGAGCAAATACGGAAAGGTATTGACATATCTAACTTGTAAATACTATGCTACGCAAATCATGGGGATGGATAGAAATAGAATGAACACCTAAATTGGAATGCATTCATACACGCCTGATAACGGCCTTTTACTGCTTTATAATTGTTTGTGTAGATTTTTAAAGACTCGTCGTCATTTTAGTTAGCATAGATTGGACCTCAGTTTTATCTCTGCTTGAGCAAATTAAGCCTTTTGTCTCCCGGTCGTGAACCAGATTAACAATGAAATCCAGTGAATTGAAGATTTTTCCGGGGGTAATAGCGGCAATCTTTCTTTAACGTAAAGCTTATCGTCATTGTTTGTAAGATTTAAAAAACAAGAGGACCGGACTCATTTTCGGGGTCAATTCTGCCACCTTGGCAACACCGAGAGGTAAAGTCTTGTAGTACTGTCCGTGTTTCCAATGCCTGTGTTCTCTAATTAGGTCTGGTCTGATTGTATACTTTTCCATTTCGAAAACAGGGCTATCAATAGCGGATTATGTGGTGTTCCAAGTTACCAAGTGAACGATGGATCAGTGATCTGGGGCCAAGATCGTCTCGACGCAGTCGCAGATTTACTATGTGGCTATCCGGATGAAATCATTATATCCGAAGTGGACTCTAAATTGTAAAGAAGCATGGCGATGCAAGATTAATTCCACAGCTTTGCAGGTCAAGGTACACATATTGTCGTACATAAAGGTTAATGGTGGATATCTGATGAAAGCAAGGATGGATGATATGGCTATTTGATTTCTGAACACGTGTTATTTTAATCTGTATTTAACATTCAGAATCAGGCTTCGACAATTTTGGCACGCCGCATATTTCTTAAATGATACTTCGCTGCTGCCCCACAGAAAGCTACCACCAAAAAGATGGAACTCCTGTTTGTCGGGACCAGCCGTAATTAACGCCAGCATCCGTCGTTGGTCAGAGATCCTGGTACCGAATACTCAATCGAAACATCAAGCATCTCAGGCGCATTTTTGTTTGGTCACCGATAAATGACACGATATGACGCGAATGGACGTTGCACCTGGTTTACCCTAATATACCATTTCCTTAACTAGGCACCTACGGTGATGCCACAAAGAGTGGTCAATGTATGTGGTCAAAATAAGATTTTTGTCATAGGTTGAACCTCTCTGGTAAATTGGGTTCGTTTGCAATGTGCAGGGACCTTTAGGTCTCCCTACCCGACATAGCACAGCAAATAATTCTGATTTGTCGAAGCTTGAGGGTTAGATATTCCTTCATATAGTCATCAGCTAAAGGATTCTGCGAGTGTAAGTCTTTGGTTTCAATAATCTGTGAATTCGAGTCTTTGGTATGAAATTGCTGCGAGTGTGAGTTTTGGGTGTTAATATTCTGCGAGCGTGAGTCAAAATGTTCTGCAGTACGAGTATCCTAGTGAGGCCTCAGAGCTATCTTTACTCTAGTTCGAGATAAAATTTTTTGTAACATTTTAAAACGCTTTTTGGTAATTGTCATGGTCATATGAACATCAAATACATTTGGTATTCCGTAGTAATGGAACATTGAGTCCAGAACGTAGAAGTCGTTTGAATTTTTTTTCTGTGTTCGCTTCTGAAATCTTCGTTTTTGTAAAACGATGATACTAACTTTTGCAACAGAGTGACGTGGTGTCTGGAGAAACGCCTTTGTACTACTCGGCTTGGCCGATATCAGATTCGCGTTATATGCGATTGACTTTTCTGTGGTTTCGGACACAGATATTCCACGGTTGTAATGACATAAAGTGGCAGTCGAGGTATGAAGAATGACAACCACACTGGAATATTCCGGACTGTCCTTGTCGTGTCACGGAAGTACCGTAGAACCTCTAGCAAATACCCCGATCATCTATTAACCTTAAGAGGGAGCTTCGTGTTTAAAAGAGAGAGGGAATTACAAGGCATTTTTTACGATCAATGTTTTGTACACAGCCCTCATGTTACGGACTAAGCTAAAACTGGTATTCAGAGCACATTGAATCAATGTTATTCATCAAGGCCCCTACAAACGTCATTTGTTCTTATTCCGCGGTAAATGTTTTGTACACAGCCCTCATGTTATGGACTAAGCTGAAACTGTGGTATTCAAAAGATATTTGAATCAATGTTATTCATCAAAGCCCCTTACATTCGCCAATGTATTTGGTTTTATTAAATGGTGACATGGCGCTTTCACTTTGGGTTTGCTTTAATTGTGTATCAGAAGGAGCACAATGTCTCGATTACGGGGAGGAGATGGGGGCAGAAATGGCAATTACCTTCTCAACTTCATGCATGCCCTTTTGCGATTTTTTTAAATGTTTCAGGAGTTCATTTCAGGTGGTTAACTTTTGTAGCTCGTTATATGCAATTTAACGAGAAGATACCACAGGTATAGTTAGGCGAAAGTGTGTTTTCAAATGAGGCTATGAAGCCTTCAAGATTGAGTAAACATTTGAAAAATAGAGATGGACAAGGTTTTCCGGAAAATCAAAGGAACAATATGCAAAACAAACAACAGTACTGTTAAATCACTTTTCCCGAAGACAGAAAGCCAAAATGATAGAGAATTTTTTCTGGATCTCTGATGATCGCAAATTATCCGAGTCCACATTCCATTATAGACACTGATGCTACCTGCAGCGAAGGACTTAAACACAACGGTCATAGGCGTGATGCTCGTGAAATCTGCAAACAATTCCCTTTGGAAACAATTCTGTGTCTGGTAGAATCGACGAAATGGCTTATGATGTCGCATAAAAGCCTGTGTAACAATCTAACGAACTGCGAACTTGCCATTCGATTTAATGAATCCACTCTGCAAAATAGCGAAGCCTTAATCTTAGCATCTGTGTACTACTTGAGAGACTATTCTGTCGTTGAGGAGCTTCTTTTCGCGCGCGACATTTCGTCAGTGACACGAATGGCGTGTCTGTTATGGAAGTGTTAAAATGATTTTTCAGCGAGAGTAGTATCCTTTTGAGCAATATCATTGCATGCACTACTGATGTTATTCCAGCAATGATTAGTCGGCAACATGTTTTTATTGCTCATCTGAAAAACGAGTCAAATGGAATGTTTTCTATTCACTGTGTAATCCATCTTCAGCATCTGATCTCTAAACGTCGGAGCGGGCGCCTGAACTCTTGGCTTCATACCATGATTAAAGCTGTGAATACAATTACAGTTTGTGCTCATAATGATCGCCTATTCCACCATCTCTGTCATGAGAATGATAGAACTTTAAAAGGCTTCTCTTCCATAATGAGGTTCGTTGGCTCCCCGAAGGTAACCGTCTCCAGAGCTTTTATATGCTATATGACACCGGCATCGAATTTCAGAAAAACTGAACAGTTGGCTCTGTAAGGTCGTTGTGTCGTCAAAACATGACATATTGTGACTTATTTGAAAACATGTAAAAAATTAATCGAAAGCTGCAGTCGAAAGATGAGTCTGATTAAAACAAAGGAATCATCCTTTCTTTCATTGATGAACTGACATATTTTCAAAAACCAACTGGGCCGATACAGCCTGCGCCAGTTTCCTTGATAACAGAAATTGGACAGTCAACATGACGACTCGTGCTATGAAAACCTGCTGTACACAACTTGATGGAGTCAATGCAGACACGATAGTGCGTTTCAAGGATTCGAGTGAACTTAATGTCCCAGAATAGACGATGGAACCACTCCATACGGATATAGCCACAGTAGACAAATCGTTGCAAGAAGAAATGATTGAGCTGCAAAACGTTATCGAAGCCAAGGCCAGTTTAATCGGGTGGGATAAGAGGCTTTCTGGATCTATGAATGTACTCCATACCCCAACCTAAAGTTGTTTGTGCTGGCCTGTTTATTTGTTATCATTCGAGAGTGAACTGCTTTTTTGAAATGATGACTAGGGTTTTCATCGTTGGTTGTAGTGAAACGACATCTCGGGTAACAACCTTCAACGGTTTCCACTGTTCAACCCTTCATTACATGTTGCTGTGGTTCGTTTATAGTTCGTGAATTTATTTGTTTTTGTAGTTCATACCAATGATTCTGAACCGTAGCAGCATATCGTGAAAAAGCTGGCGACCCATGTCTCGATTCCGCCTTTACACTTGAACTAGAGTAGCGGAATGCCGGGCGATGCGTTATCAAGGCTTTCAGGTATTTGTCATCGTATCTGTCACCGAAGTTAGGCATTTTATCTTCTTCCATTTTTATGACAGTATTCCGGCATTTTCCGCTCTATTGTATGTATTACTCATTAGACATTTATGTCTTGTCAGTTATTGCCGAATAGGTGAAGAGCCGACTTGCCACACAAAGTTGGCAAGTGCATTGGGTGCGCTCTAGCATTTCCTTGCGGTCCAATTTGCACTGTTAAGCAAGCAGTCGCGCCGACTTCAGTAAATAGAATGAAATGCAACGTACGATGCTTGCTAAAGCAATCGTACAAGTAAACGAGCGCTAGGTAATTTATTGTTGCGAACATTACATTGCATGTGTAGAAAGGTGAGAGAAGAGGCTTGGCGATGTTTGTGTAGAAAGGTGAGCGAAAAGGCTTGGCAATGTTATGAGGTAGAAGAAGATGGAGAGTTCGCCCACCACCATTCGCCTGCGGGACACACGCCAAGTTAGAACTACCAAAAAGGCAAGTACCAAGATACCTTTGAATACTTGGGTGGCCAGATGACTTCGACACATCACGTTACAGTAAGGTCTGCTTAGCCTCCGTTGCCACTCAAATATATGTGTTTGCAATTGGGCATATGGAGAAAGCAGCGTGCTTGGCAAGATCATTGTATGTTCCTAAGCAGTGTTGCAGACAAAATTGCAAGAATTTATCAGACATTTCTGATAAAAGTAGTTCAATATCTATATATCGCTCTAACGGTTATACCTTTACGACAGGAAAGATTAAAGCACAAAAAGATTCCCTTCGCTGTTTTACAAATAAAATAAGATAATTCTCATGATAATCATCGTAATCGACTGTTGGTTCACAACCTCTTCTTCAACCACTTACGGGTCTTTATTACTTCTCGGCTATTTCCTGTCCTGTGAAAACAAGGATCGAAACGTCAACAAATGACAATTACAAAGCCCATGACGGTAAGTACTATTTACAAAATCTGTTACAGACTCAATCCCGACCCCAACTGACGTAAACAAGTAATTTGGGTAAACGACGGGGAGGAGTTAGTTTGTTTTAAAACCCCTCGTGCAAAAGATGTCACTTCGCGGTCTGGAAGCCCGTCCATTATTGTCTAGACAGTAACACCCGATTTCGTTCCTCCGACGATTCTTCACCACATCTCGGCACTTTCCATTCTCGTGGTTGAAAACGGTATCGCCAAGACTGTCGGCTGTTGCAAGCACTAGCTGTCCATTATATTATTTGTTTTTCTTTGGAGGTGGCCTGTATGAAACGCAAGGTAAGGAATAACAGTACGTCAACATGCGGAAATGTAGCATAACAGTACTGTGTAAAAACACGTGGAATACCATACAGGCGTTAATATCACCGACACGAGTGTTAAAAAGTACGTGAAGTTCTCCGTTTGCGGAGGGAAGGGGCCGACAACACAGAAAACAAGGGGGCTTGAAAACTGCCCAAAGATAGTGTAACCTTCGAATTCTCATCGTACAGAATGCATCTACCTTTCTTAAACCTCGAAAAAAGGAAGCAAAAGGCAGGCTAGAGTGGCTACCCTTCAGTTCCTATTTGGTAAGATTTCGAGAAATTTAACTTTACGTAGCATTAAACTAATGGGAAACTTGTGCGAAAATTCTACGAGTAAATAGGACCATGTTGTAAAATCCTCAGGCTGTACAAATTTAATATCCGGATCGCACTGTTACGATCTGCTTTCTGTTTGCAAAAACACTAATACTTATTCGTGCTGCAGAAGTTGAGAATACCAAAAATTATAGGCTTCATAGTATCTGAAAGCTTTTTCGACAACACTCGTCAGGGATACACGGTGTTCTAAATTGAAATATGCAAAAAACTGGTTTTATAGTGACTTCTGGCAAGAAGTGAACCAAGTTAAAATAAATAAATACTTTAACCGTACAGTTATGATGCAATAACTGTAACATCCAGTTATGATTTTGCGCGACAGCAATAACTTTATAATGCTCGGGAAAAAATGACGTCAGGACAGACGAGTACTCCAGATTAAGGCCCTTTGTAAAGTGACGTACCATAGGCATCTTGACCGGCAACTGTGACAAAACGAAAC
>JAAAKL020018139.1:0-10346 GCA_010016065.2 Carybdea cf. marsupialis auct. non (Linnaeus, 1758)
GAAGAATACATTTCTTAACACATACACACATATCTCTTTTGAATAGATTGAATCATAACTTTAGAAACATTTAATCAATCAATAAATCAATCAACATATTGTCATCGTCCTTTTTATCATCACCCAAAAGCATGAAGTCTGAACCTGCTGCATCCACCTCTTCCCTGTTCATACGTTTTGAGAATAGGATTTCATCTGGCTTTTTTCACCAATCCAATATGTATTGAGAGTTAATTCAGACCCGATAAAAATGTCTTCCATCGTATTCAGAGTGGAAAAAATGTATTCCAAGCTGTTCACTTATTTTAGCATGGGTGCTTTATTTTGTTCTGTTGGCTTAATCAGTATTTTACGGTGTATACAAACGATTATGCCCGCCAAACACCGTCAAAATGAAGAACACTTTAATAACAATTCAGCATGAAAACAGATGAAAATTTAAGTCAGACCCACTTCAAATTTGTTGCTCCTTATGAATAAATGTACTCTCTCTATCTAATGTGTCTGTATTAAGAATTGAGGCAATTCAAAATGAATTCAATGGTTTCATGGTACATAAAAGCAATCTGATCTATTGTTGTAAACAAGATGACTTTGTAAATAGGTGATGACGGAAAGGAAGTAGTTAACCAAAAAAGCGTGGTAAAAGCGGAGGGCTGACAAGAAACTGAAAGGACCACTGCTGATGAAGATCTACCTAGCATAAAGTTCATTGGTGTACTGTGAACCCAAAGGATGTGAAGATGTATTTCAGGTAATGTTTGCAACCAAATATATCCTTGGTCGATACTGGAGTGAGTTGCAAAATTTGATTGCGGGGTGTTTCTCATTTTACGTGCCCCTGATAAACAGTGGGCCGTTAAATGGTGCTATCCTAATAAGAAGAAGAAAAGCCACTGAACAGGCTAACTAAAAAATATAGGGTAGCTTGTGTTTCCACTGGGGTAAAGAGACGGCCCAGGAGCCATCTCAACTCCCAAGTGGGACTGCCTCCCACGGGCCGGAAATCAACAGAAAGAAAATTTCCGGCATTGAATCCAGACCCTAGCCTTTGGAGTAGTACCTACAGATATACGTACCGCTCCACCTCCACTGGGAAGGGGATTGATAAGAACAGATACTACATATTGATCTTAGCCAAAAGGCCGAAATTTTATTACTACGCTCCATCTAAATGGTTCTTTAACCGTTGCAATTGAAGGCTTAAGCATGAGTGGCTTTTCCTTTCTATTTTCCACCACTCCAAAGTTTTTGTGGTTCCTTTCACGCATTTTCACTTTGACTTCATTGGTTTTAGTAAACTTGATTTGACATTTGGTTCTTAACCACTTACCAACCCAGCCTGCAATTCTGCAACTCAAAATAGACGATCCTCGTTCTAGCCCGTGATCACTAGTTATTACTCATCTAACAGGAGTATATCATGATAATTAGAACAAAGCATAAACAACAAATGATATTAATGATAATAATAACAATAATGATAATACAGATTGTTGTTGACAAGAAGGAACAAAAAGGGACAATCATCGATATTGCTGTGCTAACTGATGTAAGAGTAAAGGAAAAAGAAAAAGAAAAGGTGGAAAAGTACCAGGATTTGAAAGACAGATCAGAAAGTTGTGGAAGTTGCGAAAAGAAGAAATGGTGGGATGGATGGGAAAACTGGGAATAATATAAAATGCTGGATTAATGCAGAAGACGGCCTTCTTGGGAATTGACAGAATATTGAGAAAAGTATTGGAGATGTAAAGACGAGAGATTCTGCTAGTTATTTGTTATGAGTCGCCTAGGAGATGAAATACCGTTAAAAAGAACAGCCAGAAATTACATGATGAAAAGAGAATTATTATAATATTCATGATAATGTTGATGATAATAACATCTGCCCGAAGAGGCTACTTGCCAGAGTGGTTATCATCAGAACCCATCAGATAATTTACTGACTTAAATAAAACAATTTATTGGCCTGCCTTCTTTGGGAATTGTCATATCCATATATATACATATATGAAGAAGGTTTTTTAAGCAAAAGCTTTGCAGCGAGCCTCTCGGCGTTTTTAAAGTTTTTTATATAATTTTTTTGTCAATTTAAGGCAGTTTAGTCTTTTATATGTATATATATAAATATATACATATCATATATATTAAGCACTACTGCTGAGAAGACAGTAGGGATTAAGTAAATAGAAAACCCTTGAAAATCACCCATACCTCTGAAAAGACCCCCTCCAATCCCTACTTGTGTGTGTCCTTGTTTTCGTGTTAGCTTCTTAAGAGTTGATCCTTGGAGACCAGATCGACAATGTGATTGACGCAATCACCTTCGTTAACACACAGGCAAATAACTCAGCTTCGCAAGTTCATCAAGTTATTATTGTTGTTTTTGTTTTGTCAAGTCGGCGAACAATCAGCTGTTGTTTAACTCAGAACTTTAGTTTCGCATCGTCACTTCCATTAGAGTAGTTGCTTTTCTCATTGCTGTCGTAAGGTCTGGGAAATTTACCTTGTCATCAGACGTACAAGTGAGCGATACGAGGATAGCAGTGCGACCTGGAAAGAGAATTAGCCAAACGAACTGGTATGAGTATTGTTTATTTTATGTTATGTCTATTACATTGATAAAATATATAGGAGGCGTAATTAAAGGCAAAAGCCTCAGTAAACATTTCTTGCCTGATGAATAGCAATGTATCGCAGTCATAGTGTGGAATTTAACAAGTATGGCTGCAAGGACGTAATGACATTGTTTGTGTACTCCTGCCGATTCGTATTTGTTGTGTCTTAAGTTGTTTCCAACAGTAAACTGTATGTTTGTAAGATATACTAGAGGAACAAAAATTAAGTCACCACAGGGTGGGTTTGAATATATTTCTCTAGTATCTTTTGATTACTTAGCATTCGGAAATCTTCTTCTCTCGATGATGCATGATTAAAGTAGTATGAAATGTCAAAAGTCGTCCGTGTCTGGAAAAGGATGGCTTTTGTCATGCATACAGTATTATGCATGTCTGCCGACGTTATCTGCATATACTGTAGGCAGAAACAAGCAAAAAGTCGTGACTTTAATAGAATCAGCTAATTTCATGAGAAAGCTGACTGAAGTAGAGGATTCGGAGCCACACAGGGTGGATACAGAGGCTGATAAATTATGTCTCGTTGTCTTCAAAATGTCACAAACACTGACTGCATTACATTTCTACTAGAAGACAGCAATTGGGTTTGCGCACTCCATTGCAGAAATTTACTGCTTTTGTGTGTACAATACTTATACCAAGGAGGGGATTTGAGCTTTGTTAGTATAGAGCTAGTAGTTGATTAGGAGCAGTTTAACACAGTGTTCTATGACATTTTTGACATGTCATGACTTGCCTTTATATATTTCAAAATATATTGTATATATATCGGGGCTTGTATTTATTTGTGACAAGTGGACGTCCCGTTGGCATACTTTCTGGTTTAAACTAGGCTGAGTAAACGATTCTAATGACAGAGAAGTTTAACTAAAAAAGTAATACAGGTAATACAATACGTTCAGCAAAGTTTGAAAATGGCGCCTCAAGGTAGCTAGCGGCCGTGATCCCTAAGTAAACTTGATTGTAACGTCTTAGACATGTCCTGGTTTTAACTTGACAGTTTTTTGTATTTGGTGCATCTTGTCACTTATCAACATGTTTTTACAACGCAAATTTCAAATCATGGGATGATATAATGATGTCTTGCCTCTTTGAGGTCTAGTTTCAGTATAAGGTTCATGTTTGCGTTTCTGTGGACATGAAAACAACACAAGGACTACAAAACATGATGGTTTGAGTTTTCGAGAAGATTTTTATCGTATAAAATTGTCAGCAGACAATATTGAACTGTTCACCTTCAAAATGCAAATAAGAAGCTGAGTATTGGTGAACTATAAATGAATGCCATTGACATTTAATACATGCGTGAGTATTTGGACATACGTTCTTAAGTACATGATGGCTGCGGGTGGCAATTTTGATCAGCTAATATCAGAATCGTGACTGATAACCACCAGACACAAACTGGACGAGTGAAAATATTAATGTACTCGACAAACCTCGCTGACATTCTTATTTTGTTGTATCAATTCATTTTAAATCTCCATACGGCATCAACTGCAAATAAAAATGTTAAGGAGGGTGGAGGCAGTTCCTACTAGGAATACATAGATGAAAAATGGACATTTTATACTGGGTCTGCATTAAAACAAATAAATTAGTGCTCTCCAACGTGACCTGCTCTGTCTTCGGCAAGTAAATATATACTAGCAAGCTAAGACGGTACTCAATGGTTACTCTAGCTCTTCTATTTTTGGCAGAAGCGTCTTTTTCTGTCAATTTTAACATCGCTCAGTCGCACTGTCATGATTTTGAAATACAATCAATTGCACTTTTCAGAAGGTGCAAGAGTTCAATATGTAAAGGAATATTGCTGCTCTTGTGATTCAACCTTAGACTGCCTAAATCAATAAGAAAATAAGGAAGTCACGTCGAATAGATAAGAAGCCAGAAAATTCGAGAGGTATATACCCCGTTCTGAGACGACCCCTTTACTTCCATTGTTACTTGCGCCGTTACAATTCTTACCTCGTTGGTAGCACCAATGCCTAAACGTAGCGGTTGCTGACGAACAGCTTGGTCGCGATATTTCGTTTACGTACTGATTGCTGCATATTTCGAGTGCGTGCAATGACAGAAAGAAATGAAGTGGCTTGTTGTGTAGAACTTTCACGCCTTTAAAAATGATCAGCGAGTATGTTACCATAGAAGCATTCTTAAATATAAGCACAATGAAAGTTATAACACTTTTAATCGGGGCTCTCTCAAGAGAATGTTAAAATGACATTAGTGATAGCAGATGTCAAAGTGTCTGCTTGTAATTTTATATAAAAAGGAAACAATTAAATGCGCCAGTGTCTTAAGAAAGGAGCCCAGTACCTTCTGTTCCCTTGTTTTATGGGGAACAGCGTAAACTTACAGAAGGTGTTAAATGGACACTTTGTCGTTAATGAGTCGGTTTAAAACTTCAGATTTATTTAAGGCGCCGGTCTTTTAACAAGAAATCCGAAACTGACTGGACGTTGCCATTATTGTGAGGACGCAGGTATTTCTTTTCTTAATTCTTTGTATGAGAGCTTCTCCCATGTTATTTCAAGTACATCCTAGGTTTTCGTATCATAACTTTGATCTTGGGCACGGCTGTGTCAAATTCCCGTACGCGGTAATCTGTTCTTACTGACTACTGCTGGATTCATTAAATCGGTGTTTCATGCAAAGTTTCTACTTTGTTTGTTGCAAAAGTCTAACCGTCAAAATGCCAACTTGGCCAATGACTACCGCAAAAGGGATCCGCAAATGTTGTAAGAACTAATTTTTTAAGAAAAGAAGGAGCTGAAGTTGAGGTTGACAAGCTTAAGGGTTGTTTTCGTGGCAAACAGTAGATTTACCTTTGAACAAAGTTGGTAACTGAGCAGTCGTATTTACATAGGCGTATTTCATTGCATTATTTAATCCGTTGGGGGCAACCTTTTGTTTACTTTTTGTTGCTATGCATCGAGTCATTTTGGTTCTCTTTTTTATACTTTAAAATGGCTTTCAAGTAACTGACTCATGTCACTGACCATTTAGCAATAAGGAATTTTTAAGTTCTCTATCCCCAATCAATATTTCAAATACTTTATACGTGCATAAAACTAAGACTAACCCTTTTCCAGCCTCACTTCTGGCTTTACCTTCCTTAGACTATTACAAAACCTAGTATACAATGTGGATGAAAGAACTTACAAGCCAAGTTGGCCATGATGGCAATGGCCAGATGTTTTTTCCCTTTTGAGGTCTGGCTTTGTAAGGTCCTTCTAAGCCAGGGGGTGGAGCCGGGTGCGTTTTTGTCCTAGGGCGCTTGTCTTTATTACCCTATACTGACGTCAAACTCACAACAAACAAGGAAATTAATGACTTTGATATAAATCAGGTTAAAATAAGCCCCAAGCTCTCAGCCTTTACATAGGGTTACAAAGAGATGACTCACAATCCATCGTTTTAATCTCGGAGATTCGTTTTTTGGTCCCACTGTGATATCGTTAAACACGATATGAGGCCATGTGTCAGACTGGGACATGGCCATGAGGGGGAAATCTTTATGTGGGAGGTATGTGTACGCGAATTCTATCTAGGGTGGATCCGAGCCAATCATTAATAGCAAAGTCTGAGCTACGTATCAAATGTCGCTGTTAAATCTCCTTTGTGTAGCAGCCTAGGTTAGGAACGAATCGGCTTTCAGTTTTACATTTGAAAGAGTCATAAACCCTCCTGTGCTTAATTGTTTTGTCAGAGAGTTGCAAAACACACCAAGTTCTAGTCGTTGTATGCTGAGGATCAGATGTTGATAGCAGAAGATATGAGTGAACTAATAGGTCAACCCAGAGCATGGAAGTTGAGAACGGAGGATTTTAAATAGATGTGAAAACTTAAAAGTGATGGCGATTGAAGAAAAAGATAAGAGTGGTTGAAGTCGCAAAATATTCTTGTGCTTTTAGTGGTAGAGTATTGAGATACAATGTAGTAACATACAAAACATGCTAGAAATGGTTGCATACAAGAAAAGCGTAATGTGAAAACAGTAGTCGACCTGATGTCGAAAGCGTGCAAATGTTAGACGGCTGGACATTGAAGAAGAGCAGCCTTTCTGCAACTTAGAGAGAAAGTATTTCCCAGATATCTAAGAGACGGACTAAATAGTGGGGGAGAAAGTGAAAATTGCCGTAATGACAAGAATGCGACTCGAATATCGATGAAATTTTGAAAGAAAGTAGAAAGGTATTTTTGCTCATGTGCTGAGGAGCGAGAATAGTCATGGTTTAAGAAAAGCTAAGGAAAGAGGGGAAAGAAAACAAACAATCAGATAGAGAGAGAAGGCTGAGAAAGAGAGCCTCAAGGTGGACAAGAAAAATACGGGAAGATTTGTAGAAAGTGGGAAATAGGCCCAGTCTAAAATCGATGACCCCTTAAAAGATGGAAAATATCGACTACAGATAATTGATGACAATTATGACGAATTGACAGAATTTGATGTTACTCGTACGTGTTGACGTCTCATTTTCATACGTCATTGTATTTTGCTGAGTTTAGGCATTGTTTTGTTACAAATTGAAGAGGACAAAAGCTGTTCCACTACGTCATTTGCCATCAGGAAAAGTGAAACTTGTTATGTACTTGACGATAAAATTGAGGAAACGATTGTAAGAAGTTATCTGTTTAAGAGGATCTTCATATCGACATAGTCGGTCACTTAAATATGTAAAAGACGTCAACTATTCGGGACAAATGTATTGCAATAGAAACACCGTTGTAAATACTGCTAAATAGCATCTGCATACTGTTTCTAATGCCAAGCTTCTTTTCTATTATCAAAGACAATAAGACATTACACATCTGAGACAAAGTCTGTACGCCTTTTAGTGGTAATAACCATGTTAATATTAATTGAGTTTACGAAATCGCCCTCGCTCTGTGAATCACACCTGTTTTAAGCTGAAGAAAGTCCGGTCTGGCTCACAACAGCAGAAACAAGAGCTTTCGTAGTCACAAGTAAGACTGCTACTTGGTATTACCCGAGGCGTTTTGAGTTTGATCACGTCTTTTGAAGGGAATGCGGAAAGCAGTGTTCCTTCTATATAGTTTATGTGACTGCGTAAATGGTTTCTTGAGTTTTTCTAAGAAACAATCGGTCCCACAGTACAGTTTCCTTGGATGTAAAAGTCAGAAATGTGTATGATGAATACAAACGGGAAATCCTTTCAGGAAAGTTTTTCATAAACTCTCTTAAGGTTTTTGTTGGAAGGGAAGAACATTGATTTTTGTGGGAGTAGCTTACCTTTTTCTGATCCTGCACCTGCGCAGTGGATCAACAAAGAGTAACAGATGTAGTACCTAAATATGCTTGAAAATGACACGATAGTAGTAATCATATAAATGATAATAAGTAAAGTCGAAGTTGAAAACAAAAACATGCTTTAGGTATGCACTTCCAAACTGATGTAAGGTAACAGAACACTCCAGGCCGGACATTCTACTGATACTCAAAGTACGGTGCAAAGTAAAAATTGTTGACATCGCATGCTAACATGACACACGAGTTAAAGAAAAGAACAGGAAAAGACCTTCGGAAAATGAAGAGGATTCAGAGTTGAGGTGAGATCTCTGTAACCCAAGTGGCTATTAGGACTTTCGAGACCATCTAAAACCGCACATGGGATGGCTGGAGAAAGGGAGCCCAAATTTTCATTCTGGCATTACCCAGAGAGTTTTTGTTCGAGGAATTTCAAGGATACTGAGATAAACTAAATGTGTAAGATCACGGGTTGACATTTGATGTGAAGCGAACGTCCAGCATTTTATAAACTAGTTAATAGAACTGTGAGAAATGATGATCATAGTAAGAATAATAAGAGATAATTTAGTCTTAACAATTTGTCTACTCATATCCGCTAGCAGCCGAATGAATTCATGTTATTCTATATGCTATGATTTTAAAGTAAATTTTATCAGTGTATCATCGAGAAGAGAGGATTTGTGATGATCAGCTTCTCTTCCTTTTTTTGTTTCAAACAACAGCAGATATGAGAGAACGGAAAAT
This sequence comes from Carybdea cf. marsupialis auct. non (Linnaeus, 1758), assembly GCA_010016065.2. Classification (NCBI taxonomy): domain Eukaryota; kingdom Metazoa; phylum Cnidaria; class Cubozoa; order Carybdeida; family Carybdeidae; genus Carybdea; species Carybdea cf. marsupialis auct. non (Linnaeus, 1758). The sequence goes on from JAAAKL020018139.1 coordinate 8,653, forward strand.
AAGGGAGTTATATGTGACGACGTAAAAGTTTGGGTTTAGTCAGTGTCTTAAATTGGGGATGTCTGGGAGATTACCTTCTCCAAGCTAAATACCATGTTGTAAGAATATAGTTTATCCCCGATCAAGTAAAAGCGTGATAACAATCTTTATTGGTGGTGCCGAAAGGAATGAATATCCTTAAATACAAGAAAGCGATAATGCGTAATTAATATTCTCAAAAATTCCCCGCTCTGGCAAAGCTCGATTTTGTTTAGCAATGTTGGGGGTGTTTGAAGCGTAAAGAGAGTTGGACAAAGACGAAACTTCCCTGCGACGTAAAAAAAATGCGTATGTTGCATGAAGGCATCTCACATTGACAGACATCTCACGTTGACTACTAGTGATCTAATACGAATTAGGGTGGATGAAGTGCTGTCAAATACTGCTAACATGCAAGGGTTGAAAGAGACCACAGACAGTTGATGTCCTCACAGAAAAGACTGACCCACTGATATATCGATATGTGATTTTTTAATGGATTGACCAATATTATTTCTTTCTTTTCCTGTCTCTTTAGGCCAAATCATTTGATAAAGATATTTTTATTCAACAAAGTGTACGAGCTGGTAATTGGAAAACGTTTCAAAAATGAGTCTTCCAAACGTCAAGGTTCCTGCTGCCGTGCAAGCTCAATTTTTCAAGCTTCTGTTCGCTGGGAAAAAGTGTGAAGCGTTTGCCCTTCTACCACCGGCATCCAGAGAAAAGATACCTGCCTGGAAAACGTGTATTCAACCAACAAACTCAACTGTTCCTATATCCAACAGAACGTTTGAAAATGCCACTCAGAGGCCCACCTTTCTAATATTCACCAACACTACCATCAACAGAAATCGAGGGGACACTGAAACTGCCGAAATTTTAGTTAAAATTTATGCATGGATTATCATATTAACTTCCATCATTGGTATCCTTGGCAATAGTGTAGTCGTAGCTACGCATTTAAAGAAATTTATTCGTTCATCAAGCTGTGGATCATCGCATGGGAATGGTTGCACCCCTGCCTACACTGCGCGAATGTTATTTATGCATCTTGCATTGTGTGATTTAATTTTTGCGATTCTTCAGACCGTCCTTTTTGCACCGTCCTTGAGTCTGTCACGCTGGCCGTACGGCATTCCATTCTGCAAGATTATTTTGGGTTCAAGTCTTCTTGGCAGTCTTGTTGCTATCGGAACCATTCTTATCATAGCTAGCGAAAGACATGCTGCAAGCGTAAAATTGAAATTGATGGTTAGATCGAAGAAGATGGTCATGGTTAAAATGGCCATCGTATGGCTTGCAGCCCTAGTAACTGTGATCCCGTACCTGATGGCTTTGACCGTTTGGGATAGGTCGGGTACTTGTGACCCAAATTGGGTTTCGGCTGGGCTATCCTCTCATGGTGGGAAAGTTTATAACATATTCTTACTTGTTGTTTGGTTTGTTATTCCATGCAACCTTATTATCTTTCTCTACGGTGGAATGATCAATTTACTGCGGAAACCTTTGGATCAGCGAGGCATTAAATCATCGGATCTTGATGCTGGATTTGTAGAAAAACGTCGAATGGACGATTTAAGAGCAGTCAAGATACTTGTGGCTGTTGTTGTTGTCTTCTTCATTTGCTGTTTACCAATCCGAATAACCAGAGTGATCACCGACTTTGTGGACACAAG
>JAAAKL020018140.1:0-10345 GCA_010016065.2 Carybdea cf. marsupialis auct. non (Linnaeus, 1758)
AGCAGATGAGCGAGATCTCTAAAATTTTGGAGTTTGTACCTTGAGATGGATCTTGACAACTGGCGCAAACTTGATTTGAGATCGGAGCGGAGGGGGCATGATGGCATTACCATCACTCCTGCTAATACATGGAAAGGACATAAAAATGCAATGTGCGCCAACTGTAAAAAAGCAATACAAAAGACCATCATTTATAAAGGGTTGTTTCACATACTTGGAAGTATACTGGTATTATTATATTCCCTTGTCAGGGATGAGCGCTCTATTTAATAGTGGGCGCTTATTTTAAATATTTTCTATTTGGGTGGGCGCTTAACTGACAGGGGGCGCATACTTGATATGGGAATTTATACAATACGTAATGTTACTGTCCTTGATATGTACAATGGACTTAAAATGGCAACGGATTCACTTCGAGATATTGATGAGTTCAAAACTAGCTGTGAACGTATAATGTCATCAGAAATTCAACATTAGCTTAAGCAGGGTTCGAAAACAAATTAAGCGAGCCTGTTCAACGATGCCTACCACTGCTATGGTGAAATCGAAAGAAAATACCTACCGTAATTAATTTCTTCTACTGCAGACTCTCAGTAAAGACGAAGAGTGGGAACGTCATGTAATAACAACAATCGGCTCTAAACACAATAATAGAATATCTCTTAACCGGTTAACTGCTTTACATGAACCATTTTCTCTAATGAAAAGAAACTGTCCACCATTGTACTCCCCTACAAAAAGTTAAACCTACAATAAATGATTCTGCCTACCCAACTTTTATGTTGCTGTTTAAAAATTTTAAGCTATCAATGTCGCCTCTTATTGCAAAATAATTTCGATGATTTATATAACCATGTCACTTTAGGTCCCCTCCTCTCAGATATCAGTGGACTTGACCTTTCTACACATCAACCAAGCAAAGGCCTCTGCATCATGCATGCAAATACAGGATATAACATTTAAAATCTATTTATATGAAAATCATGAATACATATCAATATCATTCGCAGTGTCTTATCTGGTGCCTCTGCTCACCCAAGCCACACCCTCTTACAAATATAGCCCTAAAAAAATGATGACCTCATACTTTCGTTCATTCTCTCAGCTCCTCTTATCAGCTTGATTCTACTTCGCTACAGTAAGTTCTCTTAAGATTTGCTTTTGAACCTGATATCAACTGTCCTGTTTTTGCAGACGATGTTGGATGCGAAAGGTGCGACGGTGACTGTAATAGGAGTTCCGAGGACGACTGTGAATCTACATCTTCGTCCCCGAATTCCCTCATCTGGTACTTAAATATAACCTCATTTATTTCATGCTTCACAAGAAATCGTACACGTATAGGAAACGCTTTTAACTCGGCTGCAACGACTTCCCCAAAAAGGTCGTCTGGATCTCGCAAACCACTACTGTCTATACCCTTTTTCATTTTAGCAGGGTGCTGAGAAGGGCTAACAATGGTAACAGATTCCTGAGGCCGTTGTACAGTAGGCACACTGGCTACAACTCTTACATCATGTCTAGAGTCAGTCTGAACATTTAGCACTGGCGAAGTTAAATTGCGATGAGATCGGTCAACTAGCCTGTTATCTGTATAGTAAAATCTCGTCGGTGGTGAATGACTCATTTCGCAATCATACGCCAAATCTGAACGCGATACATTGTTTTCATCCGGACCCGCTGTACTCAAGCTACGTGTATCCAATATAATAACGGGCTTTTCGTCGTCGTCTTCTTCCTGAACTGCGTGGCCTATTTTTGGACATCTCGCTCTTATATATGGATCTAGCCAAAAGAAGAACGAGTAAATCTCAAGTTCTCTCTTTGCCATAGCCAATTCTGCTGAGGTACCAAGGCGAGCGGCTCGTTTGACATCGTTTCTCTTTTTGCTATACCGCTTCTTCAGATTTTCAAATCGTCTAAGTCCATCCCCTGATAAAAAGGAGAAAACGTATACAATGACAACCATATGGCGTACGTAAAAGGGTTATTTTACACCACCAACTCTCGAGGGTTCTCTTTACAAGTACAAACGACTTCCTAGCCTCGCCACTTCCTCGATTTGAATTTCAATAACAGAAACCAAGATACTCTGCAGATAGTAAGAAACGAAGAGACCATTACTAATGCTGGCCTTCTGGGGAAGGAAGGCGTCGCGCTACTAAACCTTCGAGGGAATACGAAGAAACACAGTCGAAAGCATCATAATACTGCTACATCGCCGGATTAGATACGTCCATTATCGTACAGCACTACAACTTGGCAAGTGTGCCAGACCTCCAATAGCGAGGCTTATAGCCGCTACATATGGCCAAGACTGAAAAACTCTTGGTACTTACGTTCCTAATACGATTAAGGTTAGACTCGCAATACTTTGACCTTGCAAGGCAACGTTAATCATACGAAGGTACAAAATATTTTCATGGATAATGTGCACGCTTTGCATAACAAATCTTAGGAGCATGATTAAGACTGTTCCGCTACAAGAAAATATCAATTTAAGTTTACCCGACTCATTTGGTTACATTGCCAGTAGCCACATTATGGATCACACAAGATTACACATTTCTGAGCCATGAAAGAACCTCTAGGCAGCAACGGTTTCTTACAGTTACTATAAAACACATGAAAGCTACGTTTCTGATCTGAATAGAGCCAAACATCTCTATGCAATTGGCTTTACTTGTAGCACCAGCGACAAAGCAGTTACTGATCAATCTGCATCGATGAGTCTCGTTTACAAATAAGCATCTCAGCGTTGCATTAAGTGCCAAAATGTCTTACTATAAAAGATCTTAGCTGATACACCTCCGTATAGGTATATATCTTTTTAGTTGTAGCTGAAGTAAATGAGGTAAGATGAGATAGAGTAAGGGATGATGAAATCCCTACAGGATAAACACTCACATAATCAAACTCAAATCGGTAAAGAATGCTCACTATAACCTATATTTTCTTTTTATTCTGCATGGCCAATTGATGACAGAGGATGTATTGGTAATGAGAGGGATGAATCTCAGAGGTATTTTCTATGGGTTGAATATTTGCCCCCTATCATCGACTAAAGTCGAAGAGATGGTGAGAGATTACCGATTGAAGACTGATAACAGGGATTTGGATTAACCAAATATGCTTGTTTCTCTGGCTATTATAGGGTCAGCTTTGTAAAGCCTCTAAACCGTTTGATACTTCCAAGGGCGTTCTGCATGGGAGGGCGAGAAGAAAACTTAAGCATAGTGCAGGTGACCTTATCGCGACAAGCTTTGTCTGAAATTGCGTGTACTTTCCCCCGAGTATGAACCGTCGGTTGTGGACTTCACGAAAATCTGTTGGAAGCAATCCGAGTAACTGAAGAACACATAATCGTGTTGGAAATATTGGTTTATCCGCCGATTACAGCAACCTTCTCATTGGAACGAGACTAATCGCACCTTTTCCGGTGAATTGTATGAGTAATGTAGTTTGGCTATTGCCACTTTAGTTGTGTACTCGAAGCTGGTCGGTACAGTCGTTCTCTTATAATGTTATTAATCACTTAATAGATAGTTAACAGGAATATGAAGTATTTCACTGAGTATGGAATAACTTGAACACTGTGCGATACCTTAATGGTCTAAACTTTAAGTAATCGAAAATGAATTTAGAGAAGACAGGAAGGAATACGAAAGATTCGGGAGACATTTTCGTAACTTTACGCACTGTATATATTGAGACGCATTTTTAAACCATCACAGTTTTCCTCCTAGAGTGTGTCTCCGCTTAAATTGTTTGCGGCCATGCTCTTATTCGCAGCCCTCAAATGGAAATCATCGCAACTGACAAGTCCCTCAATTTCTTAAATGTGATAGTGTTCACCGTTGTAGGAGCGGAACAGTTATTGCGCTGGTGTTGTGTAATAATGTGTAGACATGTTGGAAATAGTAAATATTTTCTTATAGGAAATAGATGTTATGAGTTATGAGTAAAAATTAGAGCAGTTTGACGACAGAACTAGAAGAACCCCGAAGTATCTCCTCTTTTACACGAAAAATGCATAAATTATCGATAACGTTGGGATCTATTACTAAAGATATGTTGACTGTTTTAGTAATGATACAACTTGAAAGGGAGTAGCATAAAATGAAATCGACACTACTTGCTTGGTACAAAGAGAAACAGACCAAATTTATCATCTTGCAGACTTTAAAATCTAATACACTAGGAACGTAGTTCTATGGAATACGTCACACAATAAACACAAGTACAGCTTTTCATAAGTATAGTTTTACATCATACATCGAGCTCTGATAGAGCTTACTTATAGCCAAGACGCTTCTATGGCGGCAAAAATGAAAAGCAAGATCCAGTGCAGATGTTGAGGAGACACGCAACCACAGATCGAGCGTTTCTCATCCGTAAGCTACAGGAACACTATAGAGAATAAAAGGTTGTATCATATTTTGGCGGACGTAAAGAAAGCTTTTGACAAAAAGACACCGAAGAAGTCACCTGGGCATTCGGAAGGTCGGGGGTGCCGGAAAAACTCGTTAAGTAGGTGATGACACTCTATGACGATTCAGAGACTACAACAATAGTAGCGGGTCATGGGTCACGGGAATCTAACACAGGTGATAGTGTTTATCAGGGAGCAGCTATATTAGTTTTCTAAGAGGCAACTAAAGAGTGAAGGAAAGGAGACCCCAAAGAAGTAATATATGCTGACAAATACGATGTTTATAGCAGAAAGTAAAAAGGATGTGCAATCATGTTTTAAGAGTACAAAAGTACAGTGGAAGAAGTGGGGTGAGGGTAAATATCAGTATGAAGAAGTTAATGATTACCAGCAAGAATGAGGGAGTGATTAGAATAGGTAGCTCTACAAGTGCAGTCTGTGGTGAAGAGGGGTTACCTCCACAGCATTCACAGGTTGTAGGTACTGGCGCCATAACAGCTGGACCAGCACCAGGACTTCTTGGAGTAAACAGTGTACTGGGGAACATGACGGAGAAGACAGGGCGATGTAAGGTGGGGAAGTTCTTGAGAAAAATGGGGGAGCTGAGCGAGTGAGGTTTTCTACAGTATGGTCTGAGTGGGGAAATACTTGCATCAGTACTGTTGAGGTATATGGTCCCAAGAAATAGAGTATAACGCAGAAGTTGTAACAGATGATGGTAGAATGCGATAGGAGAACGTTGCGTTGTATGGCAAAGGTCAGCTGAAGAGATACGTTGCTAGAAGACGTGGATTGAAGCAACTGCGTGAGGTGTTCGTATTGAGTATTGTAAACTTCGCCACTAGGAATCAAGGAAACAAAACGATACGGCTGCATTTTCACCTGCGAAAGGCATTGAGCAGTTGAATATCGAGCGAATATTTTGTTAAAGATAATAGTTAAGATTAATGACTTTGTGGCACTTGAAGGACTTTTCACACATGAAACCAATAAGTGACGTATTCAGTAAATTTTCCGTAGTCGCCTTTTGGGGGAGCTTGTAAACTGTAAACTGTAAAATTTAGTCACTGGAGAAAGTAATTTTAGGGGGTCCTAAGCTAGCATTACATAGAGGACTCTTTTGACTCCCTTTTGCTAATTTAACCAGACTCTTTTCTCATTAGCTGCTTGAATAAATAGTCGTGTTCATATCAACGCTATTCAGATAGTTTAAAGATTTGTACTGGCATTCACTTTAATTTGCGCTGCCTTAGCCTGCCAAACCTCAAGTTAATTTGTTGTATCATGAAGTTCGCACTATGCTATAACACAAGGGGCGTTGTCATTCGCATGTTGTCTCTTTTGTTCCATCACAGTACGTTAGTGGTTGTTCACTGAAGCCTCAATATCAGTGTATGGTAAAGTAGACCTAAAAGCAACGAAAATTAAGCGAGGGTAGCTTTTGGATTTGACTTTTCTGAATGCATTTTTCAGCTATTGTTTAAGATGCCTGGGAACTATAATTTACTGATATCGTAATGAAACAATAGTTTTAAGGCTCATGAACAATCAAGCTAGAAGGGACAGTGGCCTCTCTCCGAAAAAACGTTCGTTCGTCGTCGGCAACACTGAGAAGCACTAATGAGTACAACGAGAGTGACATAGGATAGAGAAGATCACTCTAAATCAAAACTCTGAATTCTTGGCTTTCAAATGATAACATGGCGAGGTTACCGTGTGTAGAATCTACGAAATCAGATTGGCCTTGTGTCAACTTATCTACTGCATTACGAAATTGTAACCTTACAGATAATGAATCAATAAACCTTTTTTCTCCTGCACACCGTAAGATTTTGTAACCTTCACATGTAACTATTGTATAAGAGAACAGTGTTTACATAGAATTTCGGGTGCATCATGTGATCATTCAATGCCTGTGATGCTATAGGACTGACATTCAAAATGGCATCGTTATAGTTAAAGTCAACAACCAATGCGGATTTTGTTTACATTTCATAATGATACTTCCAAGAGCTTCAGGGAAGACAGGTTCAAGGTCGACTTGAAATCATCACGTGAACGTCAGCACCTCCAATGTCATAGATAGTCGTGAGTCGACTCTATTTCTGCAAATCACACCCTTCAATGACTGCCACTCTATGGCTGCGATTCTTTTCTGTTTCTTTTCCCAAAAATTTCATTACTGTTTCCTGACATATTGGTCATTATCTTACCGTCTAAACTACACAGTTGATGACGTCAAAATCGGTTGTTGTCATTGATTAGGTTACCTACGTCGCCCAGTATTAGGGATGGAAGAAGATTTAACTGCCAGTGGTACTAAAGAGAGCTTACCATTAATGGTTGGAAGCACTTTAGACTGCAAGAAACAAAACACTCTAACTGTACCAGACATGTCGAATGGTATGTCTTTTTTGGTTTATTAAATCTTGCATCTTCCCCGGACTCTGCCTTAAAAGAACACCTGGACAAGGCAACTGTATTCAGAGGAACATCGAAACTATTCAAAATCATCTACTCGATATATAGATGTATTATTGAGTGTTGTGTCAGACAACTGATTGTTTACTTTCTGGCTCCGTATGTTGTCATGGGAGGCAGTCCTTTTGGCCCTTTGGAGAAAGGTGTGAAAAAAGAGAAAAATTTCGAGCGAGCACGAGGAGGACGTTAAAAAACTAAGGAGAGCAACCCTGCTATCGATTCCAACATTGGAGCTCCTCCTTAGTCCATACAGCAAGACAGTCCTTTCGTCGCTTCAGTAAACAACAAAGAATTGAAGACTTCTTCAATTTCCTAAAGCCTGAAGAAAGCTTAAAGATTATCGATCACTTCATCTCACGTCCACGACCAAGCTACGCCTCGATCTACCGTCACAAGATTTGGTGAGATCTTTCTGTTATTATCAAGTATATGTTATTATGGTTCTAAACATCGTATATTTTGCTACTTTACTGTTCTATTAGTTCATCTCGTCTTCTACTGTCAACGTATGTTTGTTTACCTTCAACTCCGATCACTTGTGTCTACATATCATCAGCTCATCTCGTCGTCTTCATTCACGTGTAACTTCAATTGATCCTTCAACTTCATGTTTCTTCTGGTCACTTCTTCGTATCTTCTCGTCAAGGATTTCTTCAGTTATGCACTCCTATTGAGATCACTGGATATTGAGGAGAGGACTTTTCCTACACATTACTTTAATTCTACGCATCAATATTGTTGATCTGACGTTGGATTTAGAACAGAGATTTTATATTCTATTCAAGGAACTGGACTTTGCCATATTTGTTTTGTATTAATTTGATAGTTCACAGGCCTGTCTGTGTAATTAGGGATATCTTTTCTTGCGAATATATTTTGAGTTCTTACAGTTGAACCCTTTGTTTCATCACTAATGATTTTCTATTTATATCCTTCATTGTGATTTTTCGACATTACTATTTGCCTAGTTGAAGTCAACTTGGGTATGACCTTCGGGTCTCAACATTGGTCCACCGAGCCGGATGTACTTATTAACATATATAGGTATATTTCCATTACATCAGCATTTTTACAATGTCAAAACACGATGAGTCATATATCCCTGATTCTGGACCCACCCCAGGTCATATTTCTTATGATGTGTCAGTTACAGCCACCGAGCAGAACACTTTAGTTCAAGAGAACAATTTATCTACCTTGGTGGATTATGTATCTAGTTCCATAGGCAACATGGAGCAACGTGATTTAATTGATGCTAAGGCCCAGCTTACTGATGGCTTACATCAACTTAAGATCTCTACAGGGAAGTTAAGTACTCTTAACAGCACAGAATCTGCTGGAAAGACAGAAGCGTCCAAACCAGGGGACCTGGAGTCAAGGGTTACTGAATATATTCAAAACATTAACACACTCATACCTCCAGATGCTGGGTTAGAAGCCCTACCCCAGCTTAGTGAGAGAGGCAGGAGCAGGAGTGCATCAATGGCCTCATCTGCTTGCTCCCAATCATCTTCTAATATAAGAAGGAAGAAAGAGAAGGCAGCCATTGCCAAATTACTAGCTGAACAAGCAGCAGCTCTTGCTTCTGCACAGGAAGAAGAAGCTGAATTACAAGGGAAACTGGAGTTGGCTAGGAAGAAAATGATGATAAAGAGGTCTGTCACTGAGGCAAGAAACAGAGCAGATCTTGCTATTCTTGAGGAAGAGCTTGCCATGTCAGAGGAACAAAATCAAGAAATAATAACAAGCCAAAATAGTCATCACTCATCACCAGAAAGACAAGCTACATCAAATCCTTACATGTCATCCATCTCCAGGTATCACAGTACATCAAGCTCATTCAGATCTAACCATCAACTGACAATTCCATATTCACTTCAACACCACCATGATCAGAACAGATCCATTAGTCATTATCCTCCAACACAGACTTCTACCCATGTATCAACATATAATCCACCTCTCCTACCAACACATCAACAACATGAACAAACTCATGAGTCACCATCAGTCACTTCAGTCAATATGCATACAGCACCACATCTCTCCAGCCAGCCATTTCAAGTACAACATCAGAGACAACTCCCTCACAATAGTCTGAATGCTGCTGAAAGGTTAAGAATTGAGGCACAGCAAGCATGGGCTGCTGACCCTGCTATGAGGTTGGAACCAATAGATGCATGGATAGACACTCTTGTTCCATGGTGTGAGACAGCATCAGCACCTTTAACACTTGCAGCACCCTCTTATCACCAGGCTGTTTTAAGAGGACAAGAAATGCAAGGATTCCCCATGTTATCAATCCCAAAATTTACAGGAAATCCTAGAGACTGGCCTAATTTTTGTGAAAGATTTAAGAACAATGTGCATGATAAGGCAACTATTAATGACAGTGAAAGAATGGCATGGTTACTATCTCTTCTAGGAGGTGATGCTCTATCAGTCGCCCAGTCAATTGGTACCTCAGGCCATTGCTATGCAGTTGCTTTAAAATCCCTTAAGCATGAATTTGGGAAGCCACTTAATGTTATTACTGCCTGTCTCAAGGGCATCACACAGGGGCCCAGAGTGAGAGAAGGAGATAAAGTTGCATTAAAAGAACTTCACAGACAGCTAAAGGCAGCAGTGTCATGTCTTATCAGATTAGGTAGAAAATCAGCATTAAATTCTACCGATACACAAATGAAAATAATATGGAGACTTCCCAATAGTTACAGAAATAAGTGGAATGAAATTCTTGCATTTTACATAGATTCAATAGACCACCCTTCTCTCCTGGAGTTAGAATATTGGCTTGGGAAACGATTAGTATCTTTGGACACCCCATTTGCTAACTATATGGAGGAAAGAGATGCAGAGGACAAACTGAAATCAAAAAACATTCACCAGCAATCTTCAAGACCACAAAGAACTACAACTTTCAACATGTCAACTTCTACTTCTAACACTGGGAACAGTACCAAAATCACTCAAAAGGTAGGAAGAAATTACAGAGACACTAACAAAACCGACAATTTTTCCCCCAGGTATGTTAAAACCTGCCCTTGTTGTGGGAATGGACATAGATTAGCATACTGCCCAGAATTTCTCAACCTCTCATTAGGAGACAGAGCAAAGATTGTTAAGGACAAAAACCTGTGTCTAAATTGCCTGAAAGAAAATCATTTAGCCAAAAATTGCCCTTCAGATGCCAGGTGTAGAATTTCATCTTGTGGAAAATCACATCATTCTCTTCTTCATAGGAAGGACATTTCAAGCAACAACACATCACTGAGTATTGGATCTCCAACTTTACCTTCAGACAGTGATGCCCAATCAAGACATACATCTTCCAGTGAAGCTACTACCTCTCAACCTGTCACACATGAAGCTTCATTAGTCTCACACAATACACAGTCTACTTCTTCCAGTAATGTCATTTTTCAAGTTGTT
>JAAAKL020018141.1:0-10345 GCA_010016065.2 Carybdea cf. marsupialis auct. non (Linnaeus, 1758)
CCCCTCCTGTGCCCTTCCCCTTTATTTTCTTCCATCCGCCCTTTGCCTTTCTTTTTAAGAAACTCTTCTGTCTCCTTTCCCCCCCCCCCCCTTTTTTTAAATTGTTTCTGCACCCCTTGTTCATTATTTCTGGCTATTGCTTTCGTTTATAAATAAGGGTTATTATCATGGCACCTTTCTACCCTGCCCCCACATTCTTTTCTGGTCCGCTTTGAAGGCCTCCCATTCTGTCATAAAATCATAAAACGTCATAAAAAATTGAATTTTTGAGATTTCGTCATAGAATGGCATAAAAAATGGTCAAATGTCATAAAAAGTCATAAAAGTTTGCATGGGAAAACTCTAGATCTGCCGCAACAAGTCTGGAATCCTGAGTTTTTATAGTTTTATTGACAATTTTCATGGTATTTATTCCAGAATATACAATGGGGGAATTTTGAGCCCTTTTATTTTGGACGCCAATTTGCTTTCCGGCAGTAATTTTCCCCCTGATAAGGCTCTGGTGTGCATGCCTAGGATATGACATGATTTTACCATATTTGTCAGGATAATATTTCAAATGACTAATGAATTACGTAAATTGTCTTAAAATGCCCCCAAACGTTCTAAAAATTCAACAAAAAATGTCATAAATTTATTTTTAAAACTTGGCTGAAATTAGAGTGGGAGGCCTGGCTTGTTCGTAACATAACGTTGTTCTTGTACCACCGTATCATCGTGTAGATAACCGTTTGCGCTTTTTACGGAATTTGAATAATGTTGCCTTTTCAGGATTCACTTCTGTATACTCTGGTTGAAGTTGGTCATTGAAATTCATATGACCTATTTATTATCGGTGAGTATCAGTTAGAAAATAGTTTAACTAACTACTAAAGAATTAAATAAATGGCTTTAATAGGTTTCTAAGGGCCAATAGTTGTCAGTAGCGTGTTGTAACAGAACAGGGTGTTCTTTGATACGTACACTGCAAGGCCCTTAGTGGAGAAAGTGTTAGAGCCATGAAGGATATTGTAACTGAAATAAGAACCTGGGACCAATGTTAACTTGTGCTATCATCTTTATTTCTCGTATTTAAGTTCAATATATCGTGTGACTTCAAGATTGAAATGATCTAGTTGTTATCTTTCTGGCGAATGCGTGTTTCTTGTATCAGCCCAAAGAATCCTAGAAAAGGTTTGATAGCAAACAGTTTCCCTCTCATCTGTTAGGTACGGCAGCATTTGACGGCAATTTTTCTCTCAGGGTATCATAGTTTGCACCATAGATAAATGTTAAAACTCCCGGAAAACACACAAATGCTGGAGAAAACAATTTACTATGGATGTTTCCAATACTTACAGTTTCTCTAAATTACACATAATTAAACATAAAACCACGCTTCAGATCAAGGAAGTGAATGCCTCTCACCACCACCCGCCCTCCACAGCATGTTGCCCAGGCCCAGGCTGGAAACTTTTATTTGTGTGCGATCAATTTGTTTCTGCTACTCGTGTCTTGCGCGGTTTTATCCTGACTGTCATAATTTGTACAGTTTCCTTTAGCACAATTTATTGCCAACACATTGAGACTTTTAGTGACAAGGCCAACCTCGCGCGTTGGCCTGATAGGTGGAATTAAACTGCGCGTCAAGTTTGAAAAAGCGCGTAGCAAGCTGCGTACTCAAGATATTGCGGGGTAGAGTTCCAGTCTGGCCCAGGCCGGTTAATTTGATCATTCAGAGACAATAAGCACGCTAGTGTCATGAAAGACTTGTGCATATGTTTGATCACTTGCTAAATGTTGCTAATCTAAGCTTCGCTAGGCAAAATTGTTGTTTGTTAGTTCCTCGAATTTTACTTTGAGCATTTGAGGCCAGATGATTTCGTATCGATTCTGTTTTTGCAAACCGATTCAATTTTAAAACTCATTAAAAACAGGATTTGCAATAAGAGAAAAATGGTGGGCACTATAGCCAGACTTACTCATTTTGAGCCTCGTGCATGTGCGTCCATGATGGTTCTAGCTATATAGAAAAAAGCTGTGGGGTATCGTAATAGACTAGGCGGGGAAAATTTTTATCTAGTTCTCTTATCGCTTCTGCATTCTACTCTTGAGGTCAGATGATGAAATGAATTACATTGATAGGAATTGCCGTCTGAATTCCCTTGTAGATTAATTCTCTCTGATGGCCTTTAAGAATACGTTGATTGATCCTCTGGTATATGCTCGTACATATGTCGTCACATTACATATGTGATGATGTAAATTATTTATACTCACCAGAATAAGATGTACATGTAAGGAACAAATTATATGGTGTCAACTATAGCCAGTCTTTCTAATATTAGCTATGTGGTCGCCACCTCCATTCCACCTCTCCCCCTTAGTTTTGCTTTAAGTATTATGCAGATATTTTTGCTAAAAGCTGCTAGGAAACAAAATAACTCAGTAAGCGTTTTTAACTGCCTACTTAACATTTAAGGCTATTTGAAGAGTCACTTTCTCACAGTTCAAACTTCAAACTGCAGAGTGTCCGTTCCTGGCTCCATGCTTCTACGACTTAAACTTAATTTACTTTACGATGGTTTGCCATAGCCCCAGGTTACCTTCGGCTTCTCACAGATGGAGGGTTGTAACTGTTTATGTGCAGTTGGGAGTTATTATACCGCTTCCACTAAATGGATTCCGAAGTTGTAGAGAGAATGCCTGCCACGGCTCGCCAATTTTGGGACCCAACCCCTTTTTATGGTTTTTAGAGCAAGCTCTTAGACCAAACGACAACGTGCTTAAATTTGGAACCCTAATTGTCACTATAGAAATCCGTATCTCGAATGTACCATTGAGCTCATTTAATGTTTCGTCATACTTCTTACTTAACTGCTCTCGCCATTGACTTAGAAATACATAACTTAACTGTTCTTCATTTCCATGCTAGTTATGGCAACTGTGACAATGCTAATCATATACATTTTCTTATTTCAGGTTCCGAATCTGAGGAATGCACTAGCTGGACTTTATCAAATAATAAACCAGAGATCACAAACCTTTCAAAAATTAAGCAAGCTTCATGGAAGACTTGACCTCGTACTGGCCTCTGTAAGAAACTTAAGATTTACTATGTACACATTTGTTAAGTTTCATAAAATTCTTTGGGGACAGTGTCAAACCTCGCAGCGAGCCCGCCGAACGTAGATAAGATTCCGTGGGGTCTAGTGTATTGCAAAGATAACAATGCTTGCAAGAGCAGAAACTTGTAGTCTTAAATGTGACTAAAGAGGTGCAGCGTCGGGCGATATTGTGCACAAATTTGACAATGAGACTACAGATTCGTCTGTCAACACTGTTACAAGAACCTACATTGGTTTGCTTCCGCGCACAGATATTCTGATAAAGTTGTGCACAGTGGTTGAAGGCGTATAAAAAATGAACGCTCTTTGTATTAACACATCTTGTAGAACACTGAGCTATAATGTTCTTACGAAAACAAGTATCCAATTTTCTCATCGCACCTGCATTTTTCTCTTGAGGCCACATGATGAAATGAATTATATTGATAGGAATTGCCGTCTGAATTCCCTTGTAGATTAATTCTCTCTGATGGCCTTCAAAAAAAGGTTTATTGACCTTCCAGTATATTCTTTTTACTTATGTGATAATGTAAACAATGTAGATTCGGGTGAATTATTGACAGGTCATGCTATATTATGAGAAGTAGTATTTGGTTAATGATACCATCCTCCTCCTTCTCCTCTTTCTTCTCTTTCGCCTCTTTCTCCTCCATCTCCTTCTTATCCTCCTCCTTCACCACCTCCTCCTTCACCTCCTCCTCCTTCACCTCCTCCTCCTTCACCTCCTCCTCCTTTCCTCCTCCCCTTCACCTCCTCTTCCTCCTCTTCCTCCTCTTCCTCCTCTTCCTCCTCTTCCTCCTCTTCCTCTTTCTCATCATCACCATCACCGTCAACGTCATCAAACTCGTTTTCATCGTCGTCATCAACCTCGTCATTATCCTCTTCATCACCATCATCGGTGGCGGCGGCGTCATCACCATCATCATCCTCATCATTATACTCATATCCTCCTCTTCCTCTTCTTCTTTCTCTTCTTTCTCTTCTTCCTCTTCTTCCTCTTCTTCCTCTTCTTCCTTTTCCTCCTTCGTATCATCATCATCTGTTCGCTCCCGTCGTTTTCCTCCTCTTTGACCAACTCCCTCCTTTCTGGACATCTGTTTGTAACCCGTGAAAGTGGTTATGGCGAAGAATTCTATGACGAAGTAACTTTCTGAGAATTGGTGACTAGCAAGGTGTTGCCTTACATCGAGAAAACATCCAATGTAGAAATTAAGCATTGTAAGCATTTCGCTAATTAGTGACATGAAATGTTTTGAAACCAATGGTTTTTCTGTTGCAGTCCTCTGGAAAACCTGCCGACGACATTTCTTCCGCGGTGGAAGACCCATTGTTGCATTACGATGATGACGGTATGTTGTGTCTCAGTAGCTGAAAATTCCTCAGTTATTATATATTGAAATTTTGTAATTTTGTAACACCACATGATGGCCTGTGAAGGGGCGATAGATGCCCTCAGCACCTTTTTACGCCTTTACTGACCACGCCGTTAACAAACTAAACAATATTTTTTTTAACGGTGTTGTATGGTTATAACAGAGAAATTGCTAACCGTAAGCCAGGGTTGGAATACTAGGACAGTGTTGTGAAGCAGTTTTAGGGATGCTTTAGTAGTCTGTACGAGGTATTAATCGTTGACGTTCCTTTTTTGTCTTCTATTATTGCTTCTTCAGTTTTTATGCAAACGGGAACTTTGGTTTTTTGCTGTAGTCGCAAAGTGAAACTTTGGCTTCTTGGTAGAGAAGCAAAGAAGAAGTCTGATTCATTACTGTATTAGAAAAGAACCAAGTTTGATTTATTGCGACAGTAGCAAAGCCTTACTTTGATTCCTTACCAGCCATTACAGAGACAACACCTGGTGGGCCATGTAAAAAGATGTAGTACCGAATTGGTTACATATGCTGCTCCTGTCTGAGCGTTCTGAGACTTTTAAGCAAAACGAACCTAAATGAGCAGGCGACAGAGGGCATGGAGTGAAACAGGTTGGAAAATGTTGATGTAGACAATTCATATATCCATTTAATCGACCAAACAGCGGATTATAAAGTGATGATAAGGAAAAATGGAAGAAAAAAGTCACAAAACGCCGAGGATTTATTTTAGAAAGCAGAAACTTTGTACAGTTTGGACTACCATGCAGTGTTTAGTAAAAGAGTGAGCTGTTCGTTCTCGGCCATATGATGATTTCCGATATCTTGATAGGAATTGCCGTCTGATACAAAGCTGATGATTATCGATTTCTGATGGCCAAAAAATGAACATAACCTCAGTATCTAGTACGTAGTTGTAATGACATGGATACGATTTCAGTCTTACCTCAACTTATGACATGCGAAGCAATTTTTACATCCTTTTTTGAAAGAACTTGTGAATTTGGAGGGAGATTTTTTGCTCCATTTCAGACTGAAATGTCATATTATCTGTTCCTAATATCTGTAATTTATTCTTTACGGGCTCCATTAGTTGTTTATAAGGGAGAAGAAAGGAGAATAAGGAAAATGTACAGCGTGAAGTTTTGATTGATACAAATCTCAAGTTATCACACGTAATGCAAATACTAGGGGAGTGGGTCAATAGATTTGTCAGCTACAGGTTTTTCGCTTATATGGGACACTTTCTGATCTCGATGTACTTAAGACCTGAGGAGGGAGGACGCCTAAGTCTGTTATGAACTTGTTTTTAAATTTCAGGCGAATGACAGGCTCGCGTTCTTATCACGAGTATTCTCATTAGAGACAGTGTATGAGAGGACAGTAGATGACAAGGATCTGTAAATGTATCTTGCTTTGAAAGACGTATTTACTATATAGGACAATCACAAATCCTTAATTTCGATGCTGATTTTTGTTCGTTATTGTAAACGTATTTTCGTTCATCTCAGATTCGGATGCCGAGGTCGATTATGAAATGGAAATGATGGAAGGAGCAGAGTTTGGGACTGATAGCGAGGTAAGTTGCTTAATTTGTTGGTGAAATAATGAACTGAGATGATCGTGGTTTTTAGTGGAAAAAATGTTTAGTAGTGGTAGTAGTAGACAAGCTAATGTGAGGCTTAGTCTAATTTTACATATCTTCACGCAGCATCTGCGTTTTTTTAAACCCTGGAACGAGGAATTTGACGGCGCGGTTGTTACCTATCCTACAGTTTACTCACTCAAAGCATATCGATACAATTCAAGGTCTACATGGCCGTAAAGAACGTTGGCGGTAACTTGACTTTTAGATGTAATATCTGTAATATCTGTCACATGGGAAAACTCCTGGAGAAAGCTCAGAGAAAACCTAGAAAAGCAGAGTAGTTTCATGTCAGTTAAAACATTTACTTAATGACCTTACGATAATTTTGTGGGTGAAAATGAGCAAGCGACTAGTCTTTGATTTATTCATCAAGCTGCTCGTATCTCGTTTCGCTTGATGTCATCTTTGCAGAACGTGTTTGCAGTGATGTCATGTGATCTCATGTCTCAGTAGAAGTGCTTGCATCTTGTATCAATGCCCCCTTTTATTTTGCTTCCTCGAAAACCCAACTTTGGGACAAGGCTTCCCTGAAAAAGTGCAATTCGTACAAAACGCCACCATCGAATCAATACCACCTTTAAAAAACAGTGGCTCTTGTAAAAGTTTAAAACTTAAACAAGTACCTGAAGCTACTAATCGAAGTATTGCGGTATTGTTGTAACAAAAGTGGTAGTCAGATGACACAGGTAAACTCAATCGGCTTTTTGGCGTCTTAAGACGTGAATCTCACGGGAGTTATGATCAGTAGTAGCACTAAACTCCGTAAAGTCTTGAAAAGGTCTTAATGGAAGTGCATCGCCAGTTACTACTCCTTTGACAAGTTTATCAAAAGACAGATGGGAACAAAACTGGACTTTTCTGGCACTACCGCATTAAGCCCTCTTTCGCCAAGCATTAAAGTTCGCATAGTTACTATTGAGGGATAGTAGCCTCGTACTAGAGTAAGGGTGTTATTTAATGAATACCGTATTTATTCCCGTTCATTTGCTAATTTCTCAGGAGGACTGGAAGCCTTCAATGGACGAAGATAGTGAGGAACAAGTCAAGGAGGATACAAACGATAAAACGCAAGCAGAAATTCCGAAGACGCTAAACGGAAAGAGTAGTAGAAAGAGAAGAGGAACCTCAGAAAGTGATAACTCAGATGACTGTAGCGAAGACGAAGGCAAACAAAGTGATGAAGATGACGAAGACAGTGACGTGTATTGAAGGGAAAACCCGTCGTGTAACACGATAGAAATGTGCATAACATGTGAATGCCTCGATTCGTTGTTTTCAGTGGCACCATTTAAATGAAGTATTTCCTCAATTAAGTGGCAAGGGAATTTTACAGACTGACATTTTGAAATGGGTACCTAAGCTTAAGCTAACACATTTATCCTACGATAGATACAAGCTTAAAAAAAAACATGTTAAAAAACGACTTAAAAGTTAATAAGGTGTTACGTACAGGGCTAGTTTAATGGATTGGAATTTATTTGAATGACTGGATAAATTGGATCTATAAATTGATTTTTTTTGAAGAATACTGTACTTCAGGGTGTCTTTATTTTATGAGAAACGATTTTATTTCTGCCGTTTGGATGGTATGCTTATTTGAGGAAATACCTAAATTATAACTGCAGCACCAACAATGCTCTTCGGTGCTTATGCATGGGAAACAATACTTTTCAATTTCTGCTCATAAGATGGGCATAGCCGGTGTTGATGACCCTAAATTTAAGCAGTATTAAGTTTTCTCAGGCATATTATCCAAGAATACGTACAATGCTCATTATTTGCGAGATAGGGTACTTTATTCTAAGTCAAACGCCGTTATAGCAACGATACTGTCCGATCCCGCACATTCTCAAGTACCGTGTGTCCTGCTAATACTAACAAATCCGTTTCTCCATTCAGATTCACTGTTATCAAGTCAGATAAATGATAGATGTAGATATCATACAGTCAAGAGATGGAGAATAGAAAATAGATACTATGCATTGGAAAACGATAGAAGGCGTAGTTTTCTTTCTCGTTGTCGAAGTCATTGAGATATATTCCACAACCCAGTTGCCAAGCCCTTTTTCTCTAGCAGATTACCAAGTACGAAAGAGGGACTAATTCGCGGCATCTTCTTCTAAGTTTTGAAGTACATATGTATGATTTTGCATGCATTTTTAAGCCTTCTGTATGTCATCTGAGAAAGTTCATCAACACGTAAACTCTCCTTTGATTTTCTGAGGTGAGATATTTTAGGAAGATTGCGACTGAGAGAGGAAAGATTGTCGGTTTTCGCCGTCACGCTTTATATGCCATGTTGCGAACCTTGGAAGGGTGCGAGAACCCACGGTTGTCGACGGTTGCTTAAGGCCTTATCTTTCGTCGGTATTTACAAATGGTTCATGTGCCCCCTTCTTTATTGTCAGTTATCTGATATCCATGTAGATCGATACTGATCATGGCATATTCTGATTGCGTAATGGGGTATATCTGACAATCATAGAGGGGACTTTGCGAGACCCAGTACTGTCACGAGTTTTTAGGGGACTGTGGCAAGATAAATTGAAATAGGTAACACTGATGCTTCGCCTAGTTATGTTTACTTATTTCCCATAAAGGTTTTCTATGCAAGATATCCGGTATTTAGCGTAGGTATTCTTTATAACGGGATTTATTGCCGTTTATGGCATGTTACAGTTCACAATTAATCAATCGCATGGCAACAATACGCCGTGATGTTGTACCATCCTCAGCAGTATTGAAGAGTAGTTTTCTAAATTGGCCTCTGTAATGAATCAGGACGAGGAGAAATTATATATTAAGACATTTTGCTCATGTGGTCGTTATTTTTATCTTGACTTGTCCAATAACCTATTTGGGAGACTAACAGGGGAGAATGTGGACAATGCATTTTGGACAATTTAGCAGAGGAAATGAATTATGTCGTTGCTGTCACGTTTCATTTTCCTTCGTGAATTTTCCAGTGAAATCCTTGCATACTCTAGACTTTCGGCGCGTCGGTAGCGACAATGACTTGCTAGGAGAATGGATGATCACTAAATGGAGATGAACCGTGTAAGAACTACACGCTTTTCCAAAATGTTCACCAGTATAATTTCAGCAATTTCACTCGTGCTTTTTTACATTATGGAGCTTATCGCGGTATTCACCTGAGGCGTTTTTGACGTAAATGGAAGAAAACAGACGTACACCCTTGAAATTCTTTTGTTTAGGCTTCGAACACACGAGAATTTGAAAATTTACAGCGACGTATGTTGAATATCAATCGAATGTAAGTGGTTCATTAAGCGTTCGAAAATAAGAAAGCTTGTGGCGTAATGTACTGACGTTACCCCTTTGAACATTTTTACTTGCATCAACTTTCATATTCAATGATATTCATTCATCAGATGCAAAACGAGAACCCAGAAGTAATCATAAGTACTCGTAACTTCATCTCGTTTTGGTGAATTACTCACCTTCGACTAAATTGGTGACCCTGAGGTGATCAAACTGCCCTCCTTAATTAAGATGGGGCCTAGGATAGTTTGCCAATACCTACAATCATGGACAATGAAATATGAAAGTTTCCCCAACCCCCGTTCCAAACTATTGTTCAGTTTGAAAACGAGCATTTTGGGCACTTGCATGTCAGACCACCCTGCTGCTAAGCGGAGAGGTCTTGATAACAAATGATACCATATCTGGACACCCCTTTCATGTGGCAAGTGTCTTGCGTGATTTGCTCCATCTTCACCGAAATTTAGTAAAAGTTTAACTTGTATTAGTCCATGATTGTAGCATTAAACATGACATGATAAGGGTATTCCATTTTTTTATGTAAGGTATTTCATTTTGCAAGGACTTTTCTCACAAAGCCTGGATTTTGTGCAAAATTTAAGAAAAAATAACAAAGAAGCCGATGCTTCTTCCCCCGAGGTCTTACGAACATCACGGACAGAAGATGCCTCATATACAAGAAATATCAGCATGCAATTGCCTTGCTTGACACTCTAACCTCAAATTATTATCATTGATAGTAACTTGCGAATTCAAAGTCTTAAACATTGAAAGCTTAGATTTTCCCTTCCTTCCTACTTCTATATTATATACGAAAAATAGTATCTATTAAATACTCTCTGGTCTTCAATACCCGGGGGGAGGCAAGAGCAAGGTTTTTGGAAAAAATCGTTGCCTTAATAGCCCGGGTGTTGGAATAGTAGGGGTTTGGAAAAATTGTC
>JAAAKL020018142.1:0-10345 GCA_010016065.2 Carybdea cf. marsupialis auct. non (Linnaeus, 1758)
ATAAATTTGCGGTATTCTCAACCTCCGCCCCTTTAACCGTTTGCTTTTTTGTCTAATGTTTCTCATGTTGTACTTAAATAATCATCTTTTTTGTTCAGTACCGACGCACAGATTTTTCATATGTTTGAAACAAATTGAAAGGTTTCAACTTATTCCTTATATCAATACAGAACGTATTCCTTACATCAATCCAATGTCATATCGGGGTTCGCGACGCCATCTTCAAAGTGGGGCAAACGAGGCTACGTCGTTCTTAGTAGAGAGGATAATCTGTAAGCAACTGCGTTGTAGGTATGTCGCAACTTTACTTAGGTAAAGCACGTTATTTTATGTTCGGAAACGAAAGTCAAATGGGAAGACATGATCGATGTTACGTTGGGCCCTGTAACAATGACAAAAGAATCCCAGAAAGTGGCACAGGTTTACGACGGATGAAGAGAAAAGGAAAATATAGATAGCTCTCGTTAGCAAAGGTCGTAAACATTTTATCCCTGGCTATCATTGCTATATTTGCCCAATCACTTTGTCCAGGGGAGCCTACGACGTCAAATCCTAATCCAACGTTATTGTTGACAAGCTCGCAGACGTCTAAAATATCGCCCGGGAAGAGGAGAGTTATTGTGTATCCAGGAGTGGAAAAGAGATCGAAAATGAAAGAGGAACCTGAATTTCGCGAGGAATCGACGCCATTACCGTCTCTTAGCCTTCGATTCGAACAAATAACGAGGGAAAGTGACGTGAGATTCTACACTGGCTCTTCAATTCCAGTACTATTTAAACGATGTTTCGACACTAGCAGCCGAAAGCCGCAGTTGTCGTACTGGGATGGAAATAGAATTAAATACTGACATAGTCTCTATACCAGAAATGGAGGAATCTTTGCTCTATTATTCATTGTCAAGATACAGGCCTGCTCGAAAATTGACTGTACGTTCAAATTCCTTGTTGCCTTTACACCAAATGGCTCAGTGTCGTGGGTGTCACCTGCCTTTGGCGGTAGGACTAGTGATGTCCATATTACCCGTAACTCTCGCTTTTTCAAGGTCTTGGAATCAGATGCTCAGGTACTGGCAGACCGCGGTTTTAAGGTAACAACTGATTTAGACATGGGACAATGGTTCCTTAGCATTCCACCTCGTGCTGCAACAGGGACACAGATGACTTATACTAATGCCAAAAAGACCATCTTCAGTTGCTAATGTAAGGATTTATGTTGCGCAAGCAATCAAGATGTTCAAGGACTATAAAACTTTAAAGCAAGAACTTCAACTTCTTTACTTACCATCAGCAAACGATATCATAATGGTTTGCTATGCTTTGAACAACTTTAAAAAACCATCGATAGAATACCTTTTTGTATTTTAATGACTACTTTAAATAGCATAATTACACACATATCTACACAGCTTTAAACTTACACCATAAAAGCCCCAAGAGTGGAATTTACGTGACATCGAGCATTCTCCCCGGGAAGTTTAGTAAGATGTCTTTTATCAGTCAAATAGGTTGTATACTTCGAGGGTTAATGAAGATCTGATACTTTGATTCAACCTTTTCTGATGAAGAGAAATATCTGATGACACAATCTATTCATTGTTATGCTCATCAGATACGGCAACAGGCCCAGGTCTCGGATATTTTACTCCAACTTACAAGGTTTTACAACATTTTCTTCGCACTGCCATAGAAGCTGTAAATGAAGGCGCTCGAATTAGGCTACTAAGACAAGCACTAATTCTCGTCTCGCTCATGACGTATACTTTAATATGGCTACCCCGCTTGAGAGCATCTACTAGATAATGGAGGGGGTGGAATAGTAACAATGTTGCAGAACATTAAGCCAGTGGTCTCTCCAGATAATTTAATAATAAAAAAAGTTTTTCTATCATCACTTTTTAAAATTCCGTTACGCCACAAGTATATGCGATTTGAGTCTAAATTGCAAAGGAAGAGTGCAGATGCAGCTTCATTTGACAAAAGCGATGGCAAATTTTGTTCATTTGGTTCAGGTGGAGAGAGGCCAAACAGCTATATGTGTCTCTGGATGTAGAACAGGAGCTAATAAGTTAAAAGTGGATACCTAAGAAGATGACAGAGTTATCAAAGGGACCTGTAACATCTTAATATCACAACTCTGTACACGATTTTAATTCAAGAACCATAGATAGGAAACAAGTAGGCAATTTAAATCTTTCCTGCCATTAGATGCTGCTACACAAGCGCATTCTTTTCCGAGTCAACACTGAAAAATACAAGCGCTCCGAATTCACTTTCTTTAATGCTGCTGTAGCTATGTCAGGAGTATCGAATTACAGTAAAAAGACGCTTTCTCAGAAACAAAGAAGTTTTTACATGTTTTAATTACAACCTCGATTACTTCTGCAAAAGCAGAAAGATCTTTCTCAACACTGAAAGGAGTAAAAGGCTTCTGGAGAACTGATATGGATGAAGAAGTTTGAATCCCCTAAATGCTATCTATTTTTAAAATATCATTTAAGGACTTGATAAACGTTAATGAAGATGTTATTAAAAGGTTTGTACATTTCAAAGATTCAAGAGCAAAGTTCTTGTACAAAAAACAGCATCAATATAGTACATACTGCACTATATGATCAGGGGTTACGGCCAACAGGGAAAAGCCGGGTCATGGGAATCGTTAGTGTTTTCACGAGGGGTTAATAAAAATGTAATCGAGTGGCGTTACCATTTCTCTTCCTGTCCGTCCGCTTCCCAAAAGCACCAGCGGCAACTGTTATCGCTAACTACCTTTACCCTTCGCAGGGAAATTGGAGAGTGTTACTCCCAAAGTGCTATAACAATCAATTACCGCCTCCCCCTACTATAAAGAAACGAATAGAGCGCATCATATTCAGTATCATCTGGTCATCTACGACTAAATCGGTAGCATACAGCACCATCCACCTTCTTCCCTCTTGAGGCGGGCTTGGCATCCATAAACCTCACCTGTAAGTCTATATCTATCCAAATCTTAGCCACCTTTTGGCCTCTACTCCCCTAAAATGGGCTTTTCTTGCAAGATATTGGCCAACACAACAGCTCAGGGCAATATGGCCCCAGTTAGATCCAACGGTACTTATCAGTGTATAAATCTTGCCCCTTATTTTCAACCAACATCACTGCAGTAGTTAGGAAGGCTCCTGATTTCTTCAGTCAGAATTCCCCGCGGAATATCACCACGATCTTCAAATACATCAATCATAACCTCCTCTGTACAGATATCCCCAACGTATATAAAATTATGCGCCCTACCTACAAGAAAGCACTGGGACAACTGTGTTGGCATGTGTTTAAAGGGAACATTTTCCCGACAACGATTACGTCGTCGTCCAGCAAATCCTCTTGTTCAGTCACTGGCTTCGTACAATGGATTTTATCATATCATGAATAGTGTCTAAGGAATATCAACACATACAGTTTTCAGAACTGTTCATGGAGTAAGTACTGCGCTTTACAGTATTGCTCCTCAGTTTATAAACTGGCCAAACGATCCTCTAAATACAGCAGCAAGACCATTTTGAGAAATTGTAGTCAGACCACAACAGCTTCTGTAATTGACAAAGTGATGACTAATCTGTAAAGTTTTTGATAAAATTTAAAGCTTAAATGCATTCAGAATCACCTAGACAGCCCTGTAATTATTTATCAAGAGAAAGACAAGTACATACGAGAGAAAAACAGACTGTGGGAACAATCCTAAAGGTGTAATGGAGCGTGCTGTTCGTGAAGTTCTTGTTGAGAAAAGACCATGCCGTGCTGTGGCAAAAGAGTTTGATAGTCCTCGTTACCCATCGTCGATACTATTGAAAAATTAAAGGCAATCAAACAGAGGAGAGAGGACCAGAAAATCAAGTGAGATTGGAACAATACGGGTACAAAAACTGTGCAGTTTTTACTTCACAACGCGAGGATCCTTTCAATATCTCCTTAGGGCATCTCGGTTGTACTTTGCACTAGGCATAAAGGAGGTTCGGAGACTAGCCTTTACATATACCACTCAGCTGTCTCTGAATCTTCCTTATACGTAGGCTGAAAATGAAATGGACGGAAAAGATTGGATGACATTCTTCCTGAAAAAAAACCAAAAACACTTCTTTACAGGCCCCTGAAGCTACTTTACTGGGTGGAGCCACAAGCTTTAATTGTCATAATGTATCCTTGTTCTTCAATAACTATGAATATATTCTTAACAAGTATACTTTTACTCCTGATAAGATCTGGAACCTGGACGAAAGTAGATGCACAACTGTACAATGACCAGGGATGATTATTACGCTGCACCCAGGGGAAAAGTCTGTGGAAGAAAGTCACAGAGAAATAGAATCCTCACTGACACCTCAGTGTGCATGGAAATTGCAGAGCAGTCAGCAAAGAAGAAATCAAAGGAAGCTAGTGTTTCCTCAAACTCACTCAATCTCGGCAGGAACTGGAAACAAGCAGCGAGGAGATCATGCAAAAATTGACATCTGACGGGGATGAATACTCTGATAGGGATAGCAGTTGTGACAACCACGGGTATGGCAATTCTAATAAAGCCATAGTTGGAGACTACATTCTCTTACGATTTGCTGGTAAGAAGATGATACATCATAATGTTGGCCTAGTGGAGGGCACACTGAAAGATGTAACGTGCAACATTATGAAACGTCTTCCCATGAAAGAAAGCTGTGAGTGCTTTGCTTCTTAATATACGCATAAGAAAGAGGACATTGTTCAAGGCACTTTAAACAGAAAACTGTATTCCCTAGGGATCTTTCTGCTTACAAACTAGAGAAAACAGCTAAAAGTGCTGAACTGAATCGAGGGAGCTTGTCCTTTCAACTGTTGACCTCAAATATCACAAACTCTTTTGCTGCTGATTTAGTTTGACATGACTTCTACTGTGCAAATGTTTGAACTTATTGTGGTTATATTATAAAGTTGTGTATTTGCAAGTGCCATTGTGGAATTTTTTTCTATGGCTGAATATATGGCAAAATGAAACTGGTCCCAGCCACAGTTGTATTTTCCATTTTAGACACATAAAGGGACGATTAGTGACTTGCCAAAGCCAACAGAACTCATGGATACACCTCCTTTGAAAACGTGTTCCAACCTGCCACATTGCATGTTTCAACCTGAGCACCTCGACTAACCCTTTCTAGAATATCTCAATCCTAAACACCTCAACATCCTTTCTACTGTAGAAATGGAACAATCTGGAAAATTGTCTTGTCTTGATGTCTATATTAGGGGTGAAACAGGGTGTTTTACAACCTCTGTCTATCATTAACCCACCTTAACTGGTTTATTTACCGACCATCTAAGTTTTATTCCACTAACGTACAAGCAAGGTTTCATACTAAGCCTACTTAGCTTCGACTTTTCTGTTTGTTCTAGTTATCATTTATTCCATTTGGAGGTTGAAAAACTTAGATCCTATTTCACGGCGGGCCACGGCACTGCCTTATAAGTACCACGGATCTATTGCTTAATAGTTAAAGATGCCACAGCGAGGCTGAGGTAAAATGCTGTCCTGTTCGCACTATGCTGTTAAACCCAAGACGTCGAGGCAAGGGAGCACAAACTGAACTCGCCAACTGTTAAATTCGTGATACCAGTTGTGAGTTTGGGCACTGGACTTCATTATCGTTTCCTTAAGACTCAACAACAGGAGATTCTGCAAAGTTTTGAGCAACAAAGATGTTTCGCTAAGTTTTTATCTTCAGTTAACCTCCGTCGAGTTTGCAGAAAAGTCTGTTATTCTTACAGAAAGGGAAAATACATGCCCCACTTCAATAGATATGAAAAATACTTCATAAAGTTTTTGCATAACATGTTTATCACTTGAAGATGTATCACCTTTATGTCGATTGTGTCTTTTTAACATGGAATAGATCTCAGTAGAGATTCTTCCTCCCTGAATCAAAATTCAAAACTCTTTTTGCATCCTGACTCGTTAAACCAGTTTTTCATTTTGTCAGATAAATACTTTAAACCCATTTCATTTTGGACAAAACTAACTAACAGAACAAATGGCACCAAGGGAAGCTTACTGAATAAACAAACATTTGCTGGGAATGTTAAAAGAGACAAAGATATATTGAGTAGTTTGGAAAATCGTTCCTGAGCTCTGTTTTTCTTCAAGTGTAGAGGCTCTGATTTTGCTCTCTGTACATTGTTTCCTAAACCTTGGCTTAGATTCTCACCTGCTACCAAGGCTTGCAATATAGTTTGTTGATTTGCTGTTGATTTGAAGTTTTGTTGTCATTTTACTTTTTTGCTGACCAAACTTCATATTCTTTTTGGAAACCATTTTTGCATCTGACGGTCTCTTTTCATACACAAATAGTGTGTTATTTTTGTAGCCCAATGTTACCGATTTCTGAGGTGCTATTTGCATTTCTAGTATTAACATTAGCAAATGTGCTGAAGTAAAACGCAGAATTTGATAATCCTCCTGCCAAAAATGACAGCATTTTCATGTCATTGGGTACTTCAGCTACTCTTAAGTCTTACTGTTATTTCTTTATCATTTCATGGCATTGAAACCGAAGGTTTGATTCTTGCAGCTCAAGAAGAAGCCCTCCCTACCCGAACTGTCGGAGCGATCAATTACAAAGAAGATGTATCACCTTTATGTCGATTGTGTGGTGAACATCTGGAGTTAGCGATGCACATAGTAGGAGGATGTCCTTCGTTAGCAGGGGATCAGTACAAGGCCAGACACGATAACATTACTAAAAGACTTCAATTGCACTTGTGTCGGAAGTATGGGATACCGTGTGCCGACAAGTGGTATCAACATGTGCCCTGCAGTGTGTGTGAAACTTTGGACAAGAATGTGACCATTTGGTACGAAATGATCGTGAAGACAGACAGAAGAGTACCGAACAACCAGATTTAGTTGTCAATGACAACATACATCATAGACCCGACTTGTCCAATGGATGAGAACGTCAAGAAGGGCGCAGAGAAGGAGAGTAAATACATACCACTTGCAACGGAAATACGTAGAATGCACCATGTCAAGACCCTCATTGTCCCAGTCAGCATTGGAGCACTTGACAAGGTGCCAAAGAAGCTGAAGGACTCATTCGCAGTACTAGGGATTCCTGACATCACAACTGATATACAAGTAACTGCTCTTATTGCATCTGCTTCCATTCTTCGAGGAGTGCTGAGCCTCTGAGATCCTGGTCCGGAATAGAGGCTTGACGATGCTCCCCCTGCATAACATCTTAGCAGGTTACGTGAACAACGTGAACAAAAAAAAGCTGTATGCCAGCACGGAACATGTCAATACCAACAGGGTCGCTGTATCCGCAAGTTTGTTTCGACTACCGTCATTAACCCATCCTACCGCGCATTGGCTGAGGCGGAGATATCTCTTCTTTCCAAGGGCATGAGATTTTCAATTACACTAAAAAAATTAGATAAGTCCAGTATTAAGCAGGACATAGAGTCACTTACTCGTAGATTACGCCTTAAATGGTATTTAAAAAATTCAGAGGATACCTCCACTTCAAGCTTTAAATGGAAGTCATACTTTAATCCTAGAATGTCGATGCTGCTATTGAACTTTACATCTCTAAGATAGAGAGTGAGTTGTTGTCCATTTCAGCCAATCGATAAAAATACAGTAATATCACCATTTCAGAATGTAGGGCATTAAGAGATATAACTAATGACGATACTGTTGTTATTGAGGAAGCAGACAAGGGCAGTGCAGTTGTAGTATGGGGGATAGAAGATTACTTGGCTGAATCCAATAACCACTTAACAGATTCTAGTGTCTATATATTATGCAGGGAGGACCCAACATTTCTTACATTCAGGATACCACCGATTTTTCACGTAATGTTGATAACCTTCCCGTATTAGAGGATAAGGATATTTTTTGCACTATAGACGTTGGTGCACTATATCCCAGTATACCGAATTAGGATGGTCTTGCTGCTATAGAAAAAGCACTCAACTCCAGGGCTAGTAAAGACATGCCTACCCGAACAATACTAGATTCAGCTAGCTTTGTTTTATGCAATAATTATTTTTCGCACTCTGGTAATGTATATAAACAGCTTAATGGTACAGCAATTGGAACTAAGTTTGTGCCACCATATTCTATCCTTTTTATGGCGAATTTTGGGAAGGCACTAGAGGGGTTCCCATGCAACCTAAGGCTTGGCACCGCTACATCAATGATATTTTTATGGTATGCGGGCATGGCAAGGATAAACGTCTAGATTTTGAATTCGCTTCACCCTTTCATTAAGTTTACCTTCGATTATTCAGCAACTTCTATTGATTTTTTAGACGTGAATTTAGCACGAATAGGGGGACAATCAGTCACAGATTTGCACAATAAGCCCACTGACATACAACTTCGGTTTTACGAGTTGTAAGTGATGATTCGGCAACTTAAGAATTTTAGAAAGATGCATTACAGGAAATCAATGTTCTTGTAATTTAGGGTGTGTATGGGAAAATGCGTCAATTGCAGTATCAAATAAAACCACGATTGTAAATTTAGATCTTAAACTTGTACACATATGAGATGATTTTCTTGTAACTTAGACTCGATTGGGTTAAGAATAAATTGATGCGTTAGAAATGGAACGCAATATACAGTCCTCTTGGTTTAAGTTTGTACTTGGTGACGATTTTATTGTCAACCAGCGCTAGGCGATTGCTTCGTAATTCATGGTCCACACGAGACGGATTTAATTGAAAGATAGTGTTGTCGTTAAATATGGAGAATTATCAAAAGGTCAAGACATGGAGAGGAGGTATTCATGGTTATGTTACAAGATCAGTAGGGACGATAGAAGAAAAGTTGACATATAACACAAATCCAGAGGAACTGAAGGAGAATTTGGAAACATTGAAGGAGAAATTGGAGAAACTGGAAGAATTAGACGAGGAGGTTTTAGAGGCTGCTAGTGAAAGTGAAGATATTGACATCGAAAACGAAGTTACTGAGGCAAAGGAATTTAATAGACGACCGAAAATGGTACTTCGACTGGTAGAAAAAATAACATCTGAGGACAAGTTGATTATCGATGTAGCCAAACCTAAATCCACGGCCAGAGCTAAGTTACCAAAAGGTTCAATGGGAAGCCACAGTTTTTTGACTCGTTTCAGTCAAGTATCGGCAGTAACGATGGACTGTCGTCAATCGTAGACAAATCTAGCTATTTAAAGTCACTTGTGGATGAGCCATCAAAATCCTCAATAGCTGGATTTCTATTAACAGCAGTCAACTACAAAGCCGATTTATCGTTGTTAAGAAATAGGTATAGCAAACAGAGTATCGTTCAGAGAGCCTACATGAAAGATCTGCTGGGGATGCCAATGGTATATTCCGAAAAGGACACGAGGCGACTTCTCCAGCTACATGATCAATTTGAGATCAACCACAGGGGGTTGAAAGCTCTCGGAAACTTACTCAACCTTCGTGGTGCAGTCGTTGTTCGATAAACTACTAGAGAATACTAGGATGAACTTGATGAGAGCTGACCACGATCATTTAAATTGAGATATACAGGAGTTTTTACAAGCCTTACTAAATGAAATCGAGCTGCGGGAGCATAGCCAGTCTCCTCAAGATACAGGACAGTCGAAGAAAAAGACAACAACGAGCACATCCGGAGCGTTGGCAGACGTGCAGAAAAAAAGAGCAAGAAGATCCATGGAAGACAGATCGTCCTGACCCATCTGAAAAAGCAGCAGGAGTAGATGATCATAAGTCTGTGTTAAAGAAGTTTAATCGCAGTTTTAATTGTATAAAAATGGGACATCGTATTGTGTTGTGTATGTGTTCTAGCTGTGATGGTAGACACCATTCGTCTATTTGTTTTGGTAATCGACCTAATTCGAATAGTGCCAGTTCTAATGATAAGGAATCGGCTTTACAAGCAACCGTGGAACATAATAGTAATGGTCAGGAAGCTTCAGATATTACTGCTACGCCTAGTTTAAACATTAAATCAGGTAATTGGGCTGTGCTGCAAACAGCTAAGGCTTTGATTGATCAGTCGCAAGTTCCCTGTAGGGCATTATTAGATTCAGGAAGTCATCGAACCTTTATTACAACTAAAAAGGCAGACTCAGAAGGATTAATACCAGTTTGAAAGGAAAAAATTAGATTAAGCACATTTGGCCAGAAGGACTCAGACGTAGAAGTCAGAAATATAGTTAAGTCTGAGCTTAAATCGTTAGTAGGGGATGATGTTGTTAGTGTAGAAGCAATTGTTGTACCGGCCATAACAGAAATAAGGAATGAACACCCGGAGACAGTTAAGTATGAGTACCCTCACCTAACCAATCTGTGGTTTACTGATGTCAG
>JAAAKL020018143.1:0-10344 GCA_010016065.2 Carybdea cf. marsupialis auct. non (Linnaeus, 1758)
CCTTTCGATATCTGGAGTCAGATTGTACTATTTCTAAAACTTTTGATTTGTGACGTCATCACTTTCCCTCCGCATAATCAAGTTGTCACTTATTAAGTGTTTGTCCCCCACTTCCCAACTTTTAATTCTTGCGTGTGCTCTATGCTCCATCTCTTAAACTTGGTCACATCAGAGAAGCTTATCGTGATAAATAATGTATTCCAACTCAATGTGAATCCATTTGCTTTCAAGCAGAGAAAAAACAATCAATTTGAGACCTTCACTTTCGTACTGGCGATGATCCATTCATGAAAATAAATCGATTTTACTTCAAAAATTTGACCTACAACTGGTAAGCAAGGTGAATTCGTGGTACATGTAGTGCTGCTTAACAGGAGACTGGAAATGGACAAATGTGATAAGGACATCTAGTGGGGTAAGGAATCGATTTACCATCAATATTGCATAGATGCAATCTGTAAATATAGACAGCAACAGGCTCTTATGTATAGCTGTACTTCAAGTACATACAGCTTAAATTAAGCTCTCGAAAAATGAAATCTAGTATAGCAGAAATTGTGGTGACCTTGAATTTAATGTCAAACTATTGCATCGTATTCTCTGAATTTAAAAGCACGATTTTATTTTAAATTAGCAGGTACCAGCGCTGCGGCGAATTAGCAAAAGTCCTATTTGAGAATGTTGATACGATGAACGGTTCTCTTTGCGTGATTAATCAGGAGTTATCTAATTTAATTTTCAAAGGAAATTCAAAGACAGTTAATTGAGATTTGAAAATATTGCAATCAGTTTTAGTAAGTTTTCTACAGACAATGCATTTAATTTTTTCCATGCCTCTCATTAAACAGCATCACAGTAGACCACGTTCCTACAAAATCTTTTTTCTTGACATGTAGGACATCATTAGATGTCTATAGAAGCTGAAATGTTCATATCGGATTGAAAGAAAATACCTGAAGTTCATTTTAATGATTTCTGAGGCCTCTTGTTGAAGAGTTTCAAAGTAGACAAGGTTTGTACAGAGTAATTTTTCGTGACATAACGAACACAAATGTCTATTAAACCACACTTCTGCAGGCACTGGAAAATAGCAAATGTCTCTTTCAGTCTTCTAAAAAGTCTACAGGGTAGGCCTCATTAATGTGGAGTTTGTGCTAGGGTAATGTAAATAAGACGTTTGTTTGTGGTGCAAAACAGTAAAACGACACGAAACAGCGAAACGATTTTCGTACCGAAAAGCTTTTTTCGTCTGACACTCCTCAGAGTACAAAATCGTCTGAATTGGAATAGAGAAGGAATCAATGAAACTTATACCCAACTGTGTTTTGAAAGTAGCCAATCAGACGTCTGACTGCTAGATTGGTGTTGTTTTGATCAATGTTTTGGCTTTTTCGTGCAGTTAAATTAATAAGACCTCGTTTATCTCGAGTTAGTACTTTTGCTTTAGAATATAATATAGAAGACATAGATGTATTGTTTGTACCATAATACTTTAGCATAGTATAAACCATACTTATATATAGCTTGTACTATAGTATTATAGCTGTAATCATATTTGATCGATAAGTTGTTCGCCGATTCTCTTCAGTCGATCTACATCGGTAATGAATAGTACACAAAGAATCTACTTATACAATGGTAAGGATCGAACAGTTATGAAAAACAAATTTGATTGGACGTACATTAACAAAGGAGAGGAACAATAACAACAGATGGCGCCTAAGCAATACAACAACCTAAAACATAGAAAGCTTAAAGACAAATTCTTTCTGGCGGCAAAGACTGGGCTTAATCCTAGAGATAAATACCGATTTCAGGACTACTGAATGAAATTTGGACCGACCCCTACCCAAATTCTAAAACGTTCGTAGTTAAAGTCCTAGGCATATTCAGTCTCTCAATCAATTTTTCCCCTTAAAATCCCGAGCAGTGTTCCCCTTTACTTTTCTTAGTGGCTGGGTTCTTCTTGCTTTTTCTTTTTCAAAGTTTCTTACATGTGCTGGAATGTGTTTATGGATTCTTTCCAGAAAATTTGATTAAGATCTGCGCCCATGGGTGTTTTAAAAGGAAAGCAGTGGTCTATGCCCCTCTCGAGCTCGAGACAACTTTTTGTATTCATAAGCTTGCCAATTTGAGTTTATCTACATTTTTAAGTAGTTTGAAATCATAAGGGACACGCCTCGCCTTGTAATCTTTATGGTCACTTATAAGACGTCGTTATCCATGGTCACACCTTTCCACCCTGAAATATTTCTAGATACTCCATTCTCAGAAGCCATTGTCCTAGCATCGTAAAAACACGTCAGAAGCAGATATTATCCGGTGTCATGGGTGTCATGCCAGCACGTAAACTATTTTCAGAACGAGGAGTGCGACAAGATCACGTTTCAATATACTGATTATAATTGCAATGCATACATCCTTTGCATACCCCCAAATACGACAATGACGCTACTAAACATAGCGTGATAAACATAGCGTGATAAACATAGCGTGATAAACATAGCCGTTTTCCATGTATTTTGAAAGCTCTATGATGAATGCTACAAAGCAACGAATCAATTCTTCATCGTAGAATCTTTACAATACAATTGCAATCTAAAGTCAGCTATTGATATTGACATACGTTGTTATCTGAAGAAAAATCCGTCCCAAAACATTGCACTTGTGAGGGAATAAATTTTAGCAAGCCCGTCTCCCCCTTCCCCCTGTCTACTAGCCAGATGATAACGCAGTCCATTTCTCTAGGATATTACATTAGCTCCCAATCCTCCACCAATGAAGATTGGCATCCACCTCAGGGCCACGTGACTTGACCAAGAAAGGACTGGAATCAAGACCATCATTGCACTTAAGCCCTCTAAATGGTTCAAATAATCAAGGATAAGAGAGGACACGAAACGATATCACAGTAGTCAAATATTCTTTACTTCTCTAGCACAGTTCCAGAGCTAAAAAATTATATATAATTGCTACCTTCTTTATTGGTAACGATGCCTGCTTCCCTAGAGTTATCCGTTAACTAGGAAGTTGATCTCTTCTGCTATAATAAAGTTCAACCCACTCCATTGCTGACTGCTTGATCCATTTTGCCATTTCATCACAATCACCCCGTTCAACTTCGTTCAAATGATGAAACTATAGCAACAGTTAGTTTTGTACTGTATTTCATTACAACGCACAATTCGACAGGTGTGCCACATCTTGAGTTGTCATGCAGAAACTCGAAGCTAAAAATATACTGACCCTTCAGTTTTACAGAAAGTATGATGATGTCAACTTGACTGGTCCTTAACGAATTTATAAACTGGTTAACACAAATTAAAAAAGTTAGTATATGTCAATACAGGGATGCCAGAACTTTTTACCATCCGATTGTTAGGGATGCAATACTGCCTCAAAGCACGGTGAGTTCCTTTACTCTGAACGTTTGATTTAGCAGAACTTTATCTTTGGATTACAAGTATTATAACACAGTTTCAGACCTCATATTAAACTTTGTACGCGAAAACAATCTTTAAATCTTTAACCTATGGTTGAGAGCATTCTACATGATAAATTCCTATGCGAAATCAGCAAGTCAAGGTGCAGCTGCTGAAAGGTGTTCTGTTCTTCCTGGTATGAGGCGCCGTCGAATACCATTAAAGCATGGATCGGCAGCCAATGGGCCTTAAAGATGTTATTAGTGGACCTAGGTCACTGTTACAACGTGAACAGAAAGTGGTCTTTAAAACAGATCTGATATAGCATGTAGGTCCTCAGATCCAAGCCTTGATAGATTTCTAGGAACCACTGAAAATACATTGGGGGCACGTTACCCTCTCGTTCTTAACTTCTTTGTTGATATTACTCGATCAATCTGCGTACCTCATTGTACTTGTGTTTCAACTAGGCTCTGAAGTCCTGTTGTCTTGACATTGTCATTGAATTTGTGCGACGTAGAACATAGTTTTTGAGTTCTTACTTTGCTTTATAAAAAAGTACATGTCTTGTCCTACATCGCCATAAAAATGCTCTTTTGTCTGTCTCGAATCTTATGGTAAGCTCTGTATTGATATGATGATGATCCATCCCCTATCTGGTCTTACCCCACCCCATTTTGTTATGTTCCAGAGGGTCTCTAGCACCTTATCCAACAATAACTGGAGCCCGTCCCGCAGAGCACAAAAAATGGGAAACTAATCCTCGAAACCCGAGTGCCTGTCAATACCTGCTATGAAGGATTTGTACGTAAACCAGGAGCAGGTTATTATCACCAATACCACAACCATTGCAACAAGACCAGGCTCAGCACTTGAAACATATTGTTCCCCGATCAAAAATATTTCAGATTAAAAATTTAACGCTGTGTTGTGCATAAAACTATACTATTATGGCAGAATAAGCATCATACAACAAAAGAAAATAAACACCTATGACAAAATAAATAAGTATACGTTTAGCATTAGTAACTCGTAAACATTTGAAACAGTGCAAACTCTTACCCGGTTCAGTTATGTGACGATTAAAAATCGTTCTGACTTTGTACCTGTATTGCCAACCGCGTGTCATGAGATTGTTGATGGTGTAGCCAAGGTAGAATACTTTACATCCTTTCTCTATGAAGTTGTAATGATGCATCACGTGATCCGTTGGTTTGTTTGCCGCCAAAACAACACAAAAGCATCACGTGAGTTTCCTTGCTTCGTCATACAAGAGCAAGGAAATGCGTTTCTCTGTATTGTTTAATGAACCTTCTGCTATTCAAGAGACTTTCAAAGTTTATGACCGGCCTTAAATTATTGATGCCACGAACATAAACTTAAAACCCTTATTTTTCATTTGCTCTCCGGTCAAAATGTTGTGCAACTTTATAGAAATACTCATCGTGAATTTTGCCATTGAAGATTGATGCAGATTGTTATTGATAGAACACCAGGTTTGGTTATCACCGAAATCTCACGAAGAAAGAATGGGGTTGGACAACCGCAAATTTTTTCTTACAAAATATCGACAACAGGTCGTTCTGATTACTAGCCTTGAGGTGTTAAAGAAACCGAAGGGACGAGAGCTGGTTTCTAAACTCCAAATGGTATTAAAGAATGACGGTAATAACGTTAACAAATGGGGTTTATATTCAGAATTGGGTCAGAATTACAAAGGTGACCTGAATGACGTACATAAAGGGGGTTAGTTATACTAGTAGCTGACTTCTAGTGCTTGGCATTACCACTGCAAGAAGGGGGGGAAGGCATAAAATATATTGTAGATTATTAAATAAGTAAATTATCAATAGTAAATTATTAAATTACATAGCTTTTTCAAGCGCGGAAATAAGTACAATAATTACTACCAATCAAAGTTCAACCGTAATGTGAATGAAATGGAGACTGATACGTGTTCTGCAAGTTTAATCTCTTAGGAAAGACAAAAAGAGTTAGGCACGACTATCCATATACGACAATGGAGGTACGACTACCCAGATGCAACTATGGAGGCACGACTAAGGTGGTGCGTCTATCGAGATACGACAACGGAGGTACGACTATCCAGATACGACAATGGAGGTACGACTAAGGTGGTGCGACTATCAAGATACGACAATGGAGGTACGACTATCCAGATACGACAATGGAGGTACGACTTAGGTGGTGCGACTATCAAGATTTCGACAATGGAGGTACGACTATCCAGATACGACAATGGAGGTACGACTAAGGTGGTGCGACTATCGAGATACGACAATGGAGGTACGGCTATCAAGATACGACAATGGAGGTACGACTATCAAGATACCACAATAGAGGTACGACTATCGAGGTATGACTATCGAGGTACGACTATCGAGGTGCGACTATCGAAAT
The DNA here is from genome assembly GCA_010016065.2 of Carybdea cf. marsupialis auct. non (Linnaeus, 1758). NCBI lineage: Eukaryota > Metazoa > Cnidaria > Cubozoa > Carybdeida > Carybdeidae > Carybdea > Carybdea cf. marsupialis auct. non (Linnaeus, 1758). The sequence continues at coordinate 5,844 of JAAAKL020018143.1, forward strand.
ACGACTATCGAAGTACGACTTTCTTGCTACTTGGCTATACTGTCTGTTTTGCTATACGGTTGCTTTTGAGAAGTCAATAGGCAGATTTTTTTAGGAAATGGTAACTAAGTGAGGAACACTTTATAGTTTAAGTTGAGGGGAGCTTAGCACTGCTTTCTAGTTTTGAGTGGCACAACGTTGTCCCGACACAAAGCATGTTTAAGAAGTAACTTATTGCCAGTGGTGGCCCCCTACCGTATTTATTATTTTATACTGGAATTGTTGCATATTGAGTGGAAATCAATGGAGATGGGATTGAATAGATAAACAGGGCTTTTACGAGTGTGATAAGATAAAATTCTTGGTGCCACGCCCATCTTGGTGTCTAGTACTTTGTTGTTACAGAATTGGCCATTCCCTAGTACGTCCTCTCGTCCACATTTTCATATCTCGATTCTTGACTCTCATCTCTCGACTGAGCCACGACAGTATGATACAGAATCGGTACGAGAAAAAAAGCCGCAATTGCGACAGTTTCTATACAAAATTTCCTTCTTGAAATCGGTGAAAATAAGTTAAATCGATAAATGCTTGAATGTTACTTGAGACGAATATCTGGGAAGATAAAGTTGCATTGACATCTGGACGAGGAAATGACCGGACTAGACCAGGAATGCGTTCAGAGCAGCTGATTTAATCTCCGTCAAGCTGGCGCTGAAAGATATTAAGGCTGATAAACCGTCGATGCGCCGACCACATGCATTAGAGCATAAGGAATCTGCAACAAAGAAAACATGCATCTGGTTAAGAGCATAGGGATACAAATTGTCAATTCTATCAGTTTGACGGATGACAAAAAATCATCGCAAAAATAAGCACTACGGTCATCCTTTCGCATCTCGATAAAAGGCTTGCAATGATTATCAATGATTGCGTGATAAATTTCAATGTTGATGCTGCTGTTGCTGCTGATGATGATGATAATGATAATGATGATGATAACAAAAATTATGAAAATGCTGATAATGATAATAATAATCTTGGCGATGGCCATGATCATGATGATTGAAAGATGATAATGTTGATGATGACAATAGAGTAGGAAAGTGCTGATAATGATAATAGAAATGTTGGTGATGGCTATGGCGATGATGATTGTAAGATGATCATGTTGCTGCTGCTGCTGCTGCTGAGGATGATAATGATGATGATGATGGTTATGACGATGATAATGATAATAATGATTATGATGATGATGGCGATGAAGATAATGATTGTAGGATGATCATATTGATGTTGATGATGAGGATGATAATGATGATGATGATAGTGACCATGATAGTGATGTATATGGTGAAGTGCATTACACAAATCATCAAAAGATGCTGCTGAGGGTAATGACGATAGTAATAATGATGATGAGAAGGAACATTACGGCAATGATGATGATGATGATGATGATGATGATGATGATAGTGATGATGATGAGGATGATGATGATGAGGATGATGATGAGGATGATGATGATGATGATGATGATGATGATGATGATGATAATACTGACGCTCGATGAATAAAAATATTAATATTTTAACTTGTTGACAATGTTGATGATGATGATGATGATGATGATGATGATGATGATGATGACGACGATGATAAGTATGATCATGATTAAGATAATACTAATTTTGGACGATGATAATGATGATTTTGGTTTTGATCATTATAATGACGATCATGTTTATGATAATGGTAATAACAGTTAGCTGGTAGTAATAGCGTAATATCGACAATGCCGTATTATATATTCAAGTTAAAAGAATTTTAGTTCAACAACAGCATCCTTCCAATTTGGTATTAGGCATTGAGCTTCGTTTGTCCCATCTCAAATATCTCACCATTATGTCACCAAAAACATCTACCATTGCTTTAGGATAATACTAAGCTTTGCTAAGCTTTAGCTTAATGCTTAGCTCACAATGAAGTGAAATATGCAGTATTTTACCTCTCTCCTTATAGATTGTCTCTGCATTATATGCTATTAATAGCAAGTTGAGCCTTGAAGTGGAGGGGTCAGCTTAAGAAAAGACACCTCAGAGCTTTTTACTCGAGTTATCAATGCTGTTTGCTTCAAAGGAGATTACCAGTATATACATGGGATTACAAATCACTGCCGATGAAAGCTTCATAAACTAAAAGATCTTCACAGCTTTCAGACATAAACTGGATTTCAATACGTTAGCAATTTCTCCCTCTCCCCTCGTGCGAAAATCCAGCTACTTGTCTTAATACAGTTCAGTTTGCTCACATCTCAACAGCGACTGATGAAAATTATATCTTCGATTGTCCTAATTAACGTTCACTTCATGGAGGAAATCTTAATCACTTGTTTTATTGAACTATAAGGCCACTAGTAATTAAGCCTGGTTGCGTACATACAGAGGTTTAACTAAGTGAAATCCTCTTATTTTACCTACACAGCGCAAAAGCTGTTTAACAACTTCTTTGCGTGATTCTCATGCTTTCAAATTTGATGATCTCTTAAATTATAGTTAATATACAATCAACTATCGTCATGCAGTCTATCATGGGTCAGGTCATTTGCTTCCAGCTACAGAAGAGAGGGGCAGATGTTTCACCAATGTCTTAAACTTGCTTCATGATTTTAAGGAGACGACAAAAGTAGTAAAAATCAAATCACAAACAGCAATCTTACAACATTGCTATGGCATCCAGTGATAGGATCAGATCTGGATTGTACATTAGATGAATTCTCAAAAGACCGTCTTTACCTCCACTGAGCCTTGGTTGATGATAGCTGTATATCAGTAACATCTAACACTATGGTCAAAATTTAAAACAGCGATAAGTGCATAATGCATGGTATAAATTCCGGTGAGCTTCCATATGCCTCTGTTTCTCCAAAAGTACAACTGAGCTTCTAATGAAAGCAAAGTGAGCATAAATGACTATGAGGTCTTGGCTTACATGTTATCCTGAGACAACTGGACGTTGGAGACATCCGATTTGTAAGTCAACTCTACTCTTTTAAAAATTATCTAGATAAGGCTGGCAGAGGTTCTCTCGAGCTTTGATATATACCGGGGTAGGGTATCGTCCATTTAAAAACGGTTTCCTGATGATTGAGGGGTAGAAAGTCTGTTGGTGTCTATGGGCTTTCTGCAGAAAAGTGGCAAGGAGACGTCAATCTGTTAATATGGCAGAAATGTTAATAGTAGGCTCATACCGTTTTAATTGTAGCACTCCTATGCAATGTAAACGTTCCCATTCGAAGTAAATTTTGGGTATTCATATACAGGTTTAGTTTGTAACTCGACCTCGTCAACAACTTAAAAGCCGATATAATTCAAACCAGTTGTATGCGTTGCCAGGTCGTGCGGTTTGTCGCCCAACCCAAGTACAAAGTTGCCCAATTTGTACCTAAAGTTGCCCAAATATTAGACAAAGTCGCCCAAATATTAGACAAAACCGGTCCAAATCATGAACAAAGTTGGCCAAATTATGCCCAAAGGCACCCTATTCGTAAACAAAGTCACCCTAGCTATGCACACAGTCCGCCAAATCTTGCACAAAGTCGCCTGATGCTGCACTTTTTGAGTCATGTTCAGAACTGAAAGATTTTCCTTTGTCTCTCTAATACCATGCAAGAAAATTGAACAATGATAGATTTTTAACTTTCTCTTCAATTTTCAAATCACTCGAATGCCAACTTGTCGCCCAGTCTACCAACATTGCATAGGTCAGAACACCAACGGCTGATAGTACTGCACTCGGTGCCAGGCAGAGATTTCCAGGCATCATATTCAATTTCATTATTTTCTTCATTGTGGGCAAGGATAAAGGTACCTTAACTAATAAACTGGAAGCATTGCTTTCTTATTTTGACCCGCATCAGTAGTTTACTTTAAAAATAAACGCTTCCCCTCGTTCACCATTAACACCGTATAGAGTCATATGCACAGCAATGACTTTTTTAAATTTTGTGGGACAAGTGCCAATAAAGCGTCCAACACATGCTAGCGTGTAAAGCGGACGTTAAACCGAATATGATGATGATGATGATTATGATAGGAGTAACGGTAAGGTCGAAAAACAAATGCCTACTTAACAAGCATTTTAACCGGAAAGGATGAGTAGATGAGTGAATGAATGCGTGAATGAATGCGTGAATGAATGGACGAATGAATGAATGAATGAATGAATGCATGCATGAATGAATGAATGCATTAATGCAGGCATGGATAAATGAATGCATGCATGAATGAATAAGTGAATGAATGAATGCAAAAATAAAGGAATGCATAAATGAATGAAGGCATGGATGGATGAATGAATGAATGAATGATTGAATGAATAAATTATTGGTACAACAGAATTTAAATATGCTCAAAAATAACGCTCTTTTCATTTTGTCGAAGCTTTTTTCGTTCCATACTCGTCAGGACATTACATGGAAACTGAATAAATTTACAAGACATTGATATTATGAACTTTGAGT